>CM076578.1:344344551-344471454 GCA_034641835.2 Pinus albicaulis | reverse complement strand
TACTTGGAGATTCTTGATGGATGCGACATGTCGGTAAAAATAGATGAGACCCTATTTTTTTAGGACCCAGGCTATTTTTAGACTGATCTCCTAAAAATATGGAAGTCAAATATTATTTACCCTTAATAATATTTTGACTATAAACAGCAGTTTACTCTCTTGGCGCACTTCAGTTTGAGTCATGGAGGTGGCTCATGCAACTGACACAAGGAATCACGTGGTTCTTAGGGTTTGATGGCATCTTGCATGGTTGGCTTCAGTTAGACTTCAGTGGCAGAAGTTTTGGAGGAGTTAACGGGACAAATAGTGGAGTTGTGTTCTATTTATTTCAGTTGAACTAGTTGGGATTAGTTAAACTAGCTAATCAATTAGATATGAGTGGAGTAAATTAAATAATATTTAATTTACTAAATATTAACTCATTAGTCAACTCAAGAACACTTCAGTTCACTACAGTGCATGATCAGTTCAGTGGAGACCAGTGAAAGAGACAGATGAAAGGGTAGAGTTAGCTATCAGTTGTAACTATACTGTTGCTATTTGCAACACATAGCAGATAGTGAGTGTTATGAGTATTGCAAAGTTTAGGCTGGGTGGTTTATATTCATAGAAGAGGCCATCCCAGCTTTGAAATACGCAATCAAGGTTGGCTATCAAGTGGCTAAGGATTGGAGCAAGTGATTTGCTAGATCTAGCTTGATATTGTGTAGCATGGGAGGTAGTGCATGAGAGCTTGTGAAGAGTTTTTGTACTATGATTGTTACATGATTTCTCCATTATAATATACACAATAGCTGCGGGGTTTTCAGCTATAGGCTTTCCCCATACATACCGAGTTAATGTGTGATTGATTTGATGTGCGATCGCTTCTATTATTTCCGCATGTGACAATTAATTGTAGATGAGATTATGTGTTATGCATGCAATTCGAAATTGATGTGTAATCGGGTTAATCTCCATTGAATAAGTGATTTATTCAACTAATTTCTACATGGTATCGGAGCAAGATTAATTGTCGAGATCTATTACGGTGATTGCAAACTTATTTCCTCGGACAGAGTCTGCATGCGGGCCAGGTAGCCTCCGGAATATTCATCCTTCTTTGTAAGGTGAAAGATCTCGTGAATGCCCTTTGCAGTCAATCTCTGATTTGGAAATAATTTGTTTTCAAGTGTAGATCGGAAGCGATAGAGCTTGGAGTTTGGAATTCGAATTTTGTATTGATTTTCTTGTGCCTGCATGGAGCAAGATGCCTCTTCAATGGTCATGCTCAATAATGCTCTCTCGGGCTGCGCTCGACCATGTTGCATGGAAGGATCGAATGGAAGCAGTGTTAGAAGATAATGGTCTCAAGGAGTTCGTGGATGCGGATGTCCCAAAGCCCACTGATGCAGCTTTGGTCGATGCATGGCAAAAGAAGATCGCGAAATGTCGAAGGATCCTGTTGGAGGGCGTCAAGGATCATATTGTATCCAGCCTGCATGGAAAGGCTACTCCATATTTAATGTGCAAAGCTTTGACGGATCTATTCCAGAGTAAGAGTGACCAAAGGAAGCTGGCGCTCAAAGACAAGCTCAGGAACATCAAGATGGAGAAGGGGCGAGCGCACGCCAACACCTCACTCTAAGTCTTCACTCGGGCAGAGATGAGCTGGAAGTGTGGGGGTGGTCACAAGTTCACCGATTGCATGCTTAGTTTCAAGTATGGCCGGGACTCTGCAGGTTTTGACACTGGCAGGCGTCATTTCATATGACGGGGGATCGGGAGTTGTTCTCAGATCTGGAGGACAAAGATTTGGGTATGCACATCGAGATGGGCGATGACGGTAGATACAGTGCGACTGGTATCGGTACCGTATCCTTTCAGAGGGAGTCTGGTAAACCCTTTGTCTTAAAGGATGTCATGCATGTACCTGGATTGAAGAAGAACCTGATTTCAGCAGCGATGTTGGAGGATAAGGGTTATGATGTGGTCTTCAGCGAAGGAAAAGCTTTCCTGCGCAGTAAGACTACTGGAGAGACCCGGAAGATAGGGGTTCGAACTCAGAACCTTTATCAGTTGCAGGTAGATGACTGCGCAGCTATGGCATGCAAGGCTGGAGATGTGGTGAGCGGGGATGATGAGGGCGAACTATGGCACAGGAGATTGGGCCATCTTCACCATGGAGCTTTGAAGATTCTGCAGCAGATTTCTACTGGACTTCCTAAGGGCACCCTTGCGCAGTCATATCAATGCAAGGGGTGTACTTTAGGGAAGTATGTGAAAGCCACCTTTCACGAGAAGGATAGTCGCGCCACGACGATCCTTGAGAGAGTTCACACAGACGTGTGTGGTCCTTTCTCTGTTGCTTCGACAGCAAAGCACAGGTATTATGTGATCTTTGTGGATGATTTCTCTCGAAAGTGCTGGATCTTCTTCATGTCGAAGAAGAGCGATACATTCGCGAAGTTCTGTGAGTTTAAAGCACTAGTTTCGAGAAGGAGTCAGGAAGAAGGTGATCGGCTTCTAAGCGAGGATATCTGCAGAATTCATCTCGCTGAATTAAGGAGTTCACAGCCGTTAAGGGATTCTGAGACATTCATTCAGATTCCCATAACCCACGTTATAATCTGGGAAAATGTAGCCAAGAATGTGAACGATCGTAGTTTACGGGCGCATGTTGCATGATCGTGTGGCCACCCTTCGCCTCTTGTGGGTCGAGGCATGCAATACAGCAGTGTATGTGCAGAACCGTTGTCCTCACAAGGTTCTTGGCATGAGTACACCAGAGGAGGCTTATTCTGGCAAGAGGCCTGATATTTCCCATTTGCGGATTTTCGGATCTCCTGTCTACATGCATGTGACGAAGGATGCAAGAAGGAAGCCGGATCCAACTGCTGAAGTTGGAATATTTGTGGGGTACACTGATACACCTCACAACTATCGGGTGTATGTGCCAGACAGTCGCAAGACTGTTGTGCGACTGGATATAAAATTCCAGGAGGAGAAAGCCATGCAGTGTTCGCTTGAGAGGGAGCTACACTTGCATGCAGATGAGGAGCTGTTAGTTCCTAAGGAGGAGCTTCCGGATGTGGATCAGCCACAAGAGGAGGTTCAAGAGGTGGAAGAAACCACCGAGGCAGCGCCAACCATCAGAGGGCGCATGCGCACTACAGAAGCTGAGCGACTGGCTCGGGATGCAGAGAAGGTTGTAGGACCACCTACAGCACAGCGCAGACAGAGACAGTCACCGGATTGGTACACTGGATACATGGCTCTTGTGAGTCAATGTGTTGTGACGTAGCCATCCTCTTTTGAGGAAGCTGTGGAGGAACCCGCATGGGTTGATGCCATGATCGAAGAATATGATTCGATCGTCAGGAACAGTGCATGGGAGATTGTCCCAAGACCGGTTGGGAACTCAGTGGTGGGTTCGCGAAGGTCTCTAAGCAAAGTGTATGTATCCATATGAGGGTGGAGAAGGCTGCTTAGATTTGTCGCCTGTGGGCTTCGCGCATCGAGGATTGATCAGAGAGACTTTGCACTCGCTGCAAGGTACTCCCTTTGGGCTATTCGCATCCTCTGCCCTCTCTTGGCCACAGATGGGGGTGGTGGCACATTCATCGATGGATGTGAAGTGACTGTGTTCCTCAATGGAGTTATTGAGGAAGAGGTGTACATAGAGCAGCCCAAGGTTTTGAGATCTTCACAGTTGAGTCGCATGTGTGCCGACTCAAGAGAGCACTGTACGGGTTGAAGCAAGCACCTCGTGCTTGGTACACTCAGATAGACAGCTACTTCACCGGGCTTGGATTCTCCAAGAGTGAGGCGGATCCAAACCTGTACCAGATTGTGGTGGAGGGGAAGTTGTTGATCATCGTACTGTATGTAGATGATCTGATTTTGACTGGCGATGAGCAGTTGATACTTTCATGCAAGGAGGATCTTGCACGAGAGTTTGAGATGAAGGACTTGGGCATCCTTCATTATTTCCTGGGATTGGAGATTTGGTAGCACAACGGAGGACTGTTTGTTTCTCAGGGAAAGTATGCCCGGGAGATTCTGGAGAGGTTCAACATGCAAGGCTGCAAGCTCGTTGGATACCCCTTCCTGGGAGGATGGAGGAAGGGAGATGCTAATATACGAGGAGGTAGTGTGGATGCCATCGGTTCATCGACGCTGGTGGGGTCGTGATGTATCCTGGGTCAATACTCGACCCGATATATGCTATGCGCTTAACCAGCCTTTCGTAAGCTAAGTGGTTAAGCCTACCAAGCTCTTTGGAAGGCAAGCATGTATTGCGTTATCTTAGTGGCACATCGGGAGATGGTCTATGGTACAGACAGGAGGATGGAGCGAAGCTTAGTTGCTTCATTGATGCAGATTGGGCAGGGAGCCCAACGGACCGAAAGAGCACATCTGGAGGAGTTTTCAGCATCGGGTCGACAGCAGTCTGCATAGCAGAAGGGGTAGATCCGTGGCACTAGCTCACAGAGGTCGAGTATGGCGGAACCAATGGCCGTGATGTGAGCAGTGTGAGCATATTTGGATGAGGATTGAGGAAGATCCTGCAGGGTTCGTTCGTGTTGCACGGAGCTCGTGATCTACTGTGATAACCTGAGCTGCATCAAGCTCTCGGATAATCCAGTTTTTCATGATAGCTCCAAACATATCGACATCAGGTACCATCACATCAGAGATTGTGTTCAGCGGAGGATCATGATGCTTTCATATGTTCCCACGGAGGATCAGGATGCCGACATCCCGACGAAGGCGCTCACCAGGAGCAAGTTCGAATTCCACAGAGGCAGGATAGGGATTGCAGATAATCCATATCTTGCTGAGAGGGAGTGTTGAGAATGCAGCAAGATGATGGAGCTTAGTGAAATGAAGTCGCCTTCACTAAGTGGGCCCGCAGGCAAATTCTCGCGCAAAGTCTATTTTTAGACTATGTCTATTTTTAGACATACGGAGCATAATTTGGGAATTCTACTTGGAGATTCTTGATGGATGCGACATGTCGGTAAAAATAGATGAGACCCTATTTTTAGGACCCAGGCTATTTTTAGACTGATCTCCTAAAAATATGGAAGTCAAATATTATTTACCCTTAATAATATTTTGACTATAAACAGCAGTTTACTCTCTTGGCGCACTTCAGTTTGAGTCATGGAGGTGGCTCATGCAACTGACACAAGGAATCACGTGGGTCCTAGGGTTTGATGGCATCTTGCATGGTTTACTTCAGTTAGACTTCAGTGGCAGAAGTTTTGGAGGAGTTAACGGGACAAGTAGTGGAGTTATGTTCTGTTTGTTTTAGTTGAACTAGTTGGGATTAGTTAAACTAGCTAATCAACTAGATATGAGTGGAGTAAATTAAATAATATTTAATTTACTAAATAGTAACTCATTAGTCAACTCAAGAACACTTCAGTTCACTACAGTGCATGATCAGTTCAGTGAAGACCAGTGAAAGAGATAGATGAAAGGGTAGAGTTAGCTATCAGTTGTGACTATACTGTTGCTATTTGCAACACATAGATAGGTGGAGTAAGCTATGAGTATTGCAAAGTTTAGGCTGGTGGTTTATCTATATAAAGAGGCCATCCCATGGCTTTGAAATACGCAATCAAGGTTGGCTATCAAGTGGCTAAGGATTGGAGCAAGTGATTTGCTAGATCTAGCTTGATAGTGTGTAGCATGGGAGGTAGTGCATGAGAGCTTGTGAAGAGTTTTTGTACTATGATTGTTACATGATTTCTCCATTATAATATACACAATAGCTGGGGGGTTTTCAGCTATAGGCTTTCCCCATACATACTGAGTTAATGTGTGATTGATTTGATGTGCGATTGCTTCTATGTTATTTCCGCATGTGACAATTAATCGTAGAAGAATGTTATGTGTTATGTATGCAATTCGAAATTGATATATGACCGGGTTAATATTCAGTGATCTTGCTTAATTTCTGTAAAACAAGCACCTCGTGCTTGGTACACATGAATAGATAGTTATTTCACCGGACTTGGTTTCTCCAAGAGTGAGGCGAATACGAACCTATACCAGATTGTGGTGGAGCATAAGTTGTTGATCATTGTACTTTATGTATATGATTTGATACTAACAGGTGATGAACTGTTGATACACTCATGCAAGGAGGATTCGTAAGAGAGCTGAGATGCATGACTCTGGCTTCCTTCAATACTGGAGTCAAAATCAAGTGTCATAGTTGGTATTTGTTTCTCAGGGTAAGTATGCCCGGGAGATACTGGAGAAGTTCAACATGCATGGCCGCAAGCCTGTTGATACTCCTCTTCCTGGTGGTTGGAGGAAGGAGGATGCTACTTCGGCGGAGGTAGTGGATGCCACTGTTTATCGACAGTTGGTGGGGTCGCTTATGTATCTGGTCAATACACGACCCGATATACGCTATGCTGTTAACCAGCTTTCGCAAGCTATGGTTAAGCCTACCAAGCTCTTCTGGAAGGCAGGAAAGCATGTATTGCGTTATCTTAGAGGCACATCGGGATATGGATTGTGGTACAAACAGAGGGATGAGGTGAAGCTGTGTGGGTTCACTGATGCAAGATTGGGTAGGGAGCAACTACGTAAAGAGCACATTTGAGGGATTTTTAGTATCTGGTCGATATAGCTGCAATAGAAGGTAGATCCGTGGCACTCAGTTCAGCAGAGGCCGAGTATATGGCAGCGAGTTTGGTTGCATGCAAGGCTATATGGATGAGGAAGATCCTGGTCGGGTTGTTCGGTTCACACTTGGAGCCTACTGTGATTTATTGTGATAACCAGAGTTGCATCAAACTCACGGCTAATCCAGTATTTCATGATAGATCCAAACACATTGACATCCGGTATCATCATATTAGAGATTGTGTGCAGCAGAGAATCATGTTACTTTCATACATTCCCACGGAGGATCAGGATGCTGATATCTTGACGAAAGCGCTCTCCAGGAGCAAATTAGAATACCACAGAGGTAGGATAGGGGTTGCAGATAATCCATATCTTGTTGAGAGGGAGTGTTGAGAATGCAACAAGATGATGGAGCTTAGTGGAAAGAAGTCGCCTTCACTAAGTGGGCCCGCAGGCTATTTTTGGCGCAAAGTCTATTTTTAGACTATGTCTATTTTTAGACATGTCGATCATATTCTATGAGTTGCAGGATGCTATTTGTTGATGGTTGGTCAAGTTGGAAAAATAGATGGACTTCTATTTTTAGACATATTGGGCAGAATCTATTTTTAGATTGCCAGTCTAAAAATAGATATGTCGAATATTATTAGCTCTTAATAATATCTGGACTATAAACATTATTCTATCCCTCAAAGACTTCGCCTTGAGCTGGGCGTATGGCACATGCACCGATGCATGAATTATGCTTTTCTCCTAGGGGTTTGGTTGGAGCTGGCTGCATGATTAACAGAAGCTTAGAACTCAGGTGATTGAGTTTGGTGGAGTTGATTGAGGAGTTGATGGAGTTGTGTTCAGTTTAACTTAGTTGAACTAGTTGTGATTAGTCTAACTGATTAATACACTAGTGATGAGTGGTGTGAATTAATTATTAATTAATTCACTAATTAATAACTCATAAATCAACTAAAGAATACATCAGCTAACTCAAGTTCATGGACAGTTCAGTGGAGACCAGTGCAGAGGGTGGGTGAAAGAGTCGGTTGACTATCAGTTGTGACTATACTAGTGCATGAGATTTGCACACACATTGATTGAGATTGCCAATGAGGATTACGCAGTACATATTGGTGGGATTCAAACTTGGATCTCATATTTTTCCATATTGGATTGCGCAGTAGAGGCAGGCAGACAGGTGGAGCAGATTAGAGCATGTGATATGTATGATCTGAGCTTGTTTTGTGTGTAACAATTGGAGATAGTGCTGAGAGCTTGTGAGGATTTTGTACTATGATTGTTACATGTTCTCTATCATTATAATATACATATAGTTGGGGGTTTTCAGCTTTAAGATTTCCCATAAATACTGTGTTTATATGTGTGATTGTTCATTGCTTTAATGTGCGCATGTGATTGTTTTTAATTCCGCAAATTGATGATCAATGGTAGAAGAGATTATGTATTATGCATGAAGCTCAAATAGTGTGTAATCAGGATAATCTCGGTGAATAAGTGATCTATTATTCAGAATTTATACAAAATGAATAGCTTAGTATAAAGGTAAAACACAGGCCTGCAGTGCCTAATAATTAGGATCACTGGCAAGTGTTTAACTCTGACAAACACATAGATGATTTCCTAAAATCAGAAAATGATTTTGACATACCAACATCAGAAACCAGCCACGAAGAAGACTCAGAAACCAGCCATGAAGAAGACTATTTTGACAATAAACAAATCCTAGAGATAGAAATAACATATTATGCTGATATAAATCAATGTGAGAATCCTTTTGAAGAAGAATTAATTGACAATGCAGACCAGAAAGACTTGGAAGTTTTACAATGCAAGAGTGATACAATTCCAAGAGGTCTCACACCTTTAGAACACCTCTTTGACTTCAATGATGTAGCCAAGAATGGAGCCTGTGGAAACAGATGTAGAAGAGCATAACATAGGAAGCCTAGCATAACCCAAGATGATTAAACCGTCCAGCACTCTCCCAGCTCACATAAAATTGCAATACATAGAGCTGTTCAAAGAATTTAAAGATGTGTTTGCTTGGGGATACAAAGATCTGAAATCTTATGATACTAGCATCATTCAGCACAAGATTCCTTTGAAGGAAAATAAAAAACCTTTCAAACAAAAACTAAGGAGGATAAACCCTATTTTATTACCTTTAGTTAAGGTAGAAATTGAAAAGATGCATGATGCTGGGATTATAGTACCAATTAGATATTCAGAGTGGATATCAAACTTAGTTTCTGTTAGGAAAAAAACAGGGGAGATCAGGCTCTGTATTGATTTCAGAAATCTAAATAGAGCCTCCCTAAAAGACAACTACCCCTTGCCCAAGATGGACCATATACTTCAAAAGGTAGTTGGGTCGAAAATAATATCACTATTAGATGGGTTCTCGGGTTATAATAAGGTGTTAGTGCTCCCATGTGATCAACACAAGATTGCTTTTACTACACCTTGGGGCACCTTTATGTATGTCAAAATTCCATTTGGCTTGATGAATGCAGGGGCCACCTTCCAAAGGGCCATGTACATAGCCTTCTCTGAAGATATTGGTTATTTTATAATAATTTACCTTGATGACATAACTGTGTTCTCAAAAACTAATGAAGAACATTTGATTCACTTGAGAAAAGTTTTTGAGAAGTGTAGGAGATTTGGCTTATCTTTGAATCCCAAGAAGACACTCTTTGGTCTCCAAGAAGGTAAAATTCTTGGTCATATAATTTTAGAAGAGGGAATCAAAATAGACCCTGAAATGATTGATGGCATATTGCAAATCAGCGATCCAAGAAGCCTCAAAGAATTACAATCTTTCATTGGGAAGATTAATTTCTTGAAGAGGTTTATCCCCAACCTTGCTGAGCTATTAAAAAACATTACAAACATGCTTAAGAAATAGGTAGGTGTAAAATGGACTTTACAAGCTAAACAATCATTTGAACTGGTTAAACAAGCTCCCACTCAAACACCAGTCTTGATTAGTCCAGATTTCACCAAAGACTTTTATATCTTTTCTTTTGCATCTGAGCATACAATAGCTGTAGTATTACTTCAAAAAAATGACTTGGGGCAAGAACAACCAAGATCCTTCTTTAGTAGGGCCTTAAGAGATGCTCCTCTCAAATATAGCATCATGGAGAAGCAAGACTTAGCATTAGTGAAAGCATTAAAGGACTTTAGAGTCTACATTTTACATTCTCACATAATTGCTTTTGTTCCACATACTGTTGTCAAATATATTCTAAGTCAAGACCCTGATGGTAAAAGGGGAAAATGGATTGCAACTATTCTTGAATATGACTTAGAAATCAGGCCCACCAAACTAGTTAAAGGGCAGGGATTAGCAAAACTGATGGCTGAATCAAACTTCCAAGCATTAGATATGAATATGGTGGATGTGTTGGAAGAAGTAGAAGAATTCACTGCCCCTTTCATTGAAGAAACATTTTTGAATTCTCCTTGGTATGCTGACATCATTTATGTGATTTTATATTTGAATTCCCCTCCTTCTTTGTCTAAAACTAAAGCTAGATTTTTGAAACAAAAAGCTTTGAGTTATTGCATCTTAGATGGGGTATTATATTGGAAAAATGTTGTTGGAATTTTGCTTAAATTTTTACTTGAAGATGATGCAGGAAAAATCATGCATGAGCTGCATGAAGGAGAATGTGGAGGACAACTCTATTGGAAGACCACAACAAACACAATTCTTAGATCTAGTCACTATTGGCCTACCCTTTTCCCAGACACTCAGAAGTTAGTCATGTCTTGCCATAAGTTTCAAATTTTTGATGGCAAGAGAAAACTCCTTTGCGTACCTTTACATCCTATCATTGTTGAGGCACCCTTTCAACAATGGGGCTTGGAATTCATTGGGGAAATTCACCCATCTTCATCAGCCCAACATAATTGGATCCTCACTGCCACTAACTTCTTTACCAAGTTGATAGAAGCTATACCCTCTAGGAATTATACTGACTCTGTCATTATCAATTTCCTTGAAACCAATATCCTATCCAAATTTGGTTGTCCAAGAAAAATCATAACAGAAATTGCTGCTGCCTTCAAATCTAAGAGAATGGTTGATTTTTATCAAAAATACCACATTACCTGGGGCCACTCTACTGCCTACTATACCCAAGGAAATGGTTTAGCTGAATCCTCCAACAAAAGCCTCATCAATATCATTAAAAAGCTGTTGGAGCAGAATAAAAAATCATGGCACAGTAAGTTGGTTCATGCCTTATGGGCTGATAGATTAACTACAAAAAATTCAATAAATACGTCTCCATATCAGCTGGTATATGGCATGGATGCAGTATTCCCAACCTCATTAGGAGTTCCAGTCATGAAAATCCTCCAAGAAGTGCAGATTGAAGAGAATGATATGCAGAGAAGAATCAACCAAACAATTCATTTACAACAGACTAGAGAAGTCTATGAAAAAACACAGTTAGTCCAAGAAAATATCAAGAAACTATTTGACAAGAGGACTAAAGCAAACAATTTCCAAGTTGGAAATGTTGTTCTTAAATGGGATTCAAGAAGAGAAGAGAAGGGAAAGCATGGAAAGTTTGAGAACTTGTGGAAAGGGCCCTATATTATTCATGCTGAGAGGGGTCACAATGCATTTTTCCTCAAGGAATTGAATGGAGAAGATTTATATGGAGGTCCTATCAATGGAAAGATGCTCAAGAATTACTTCTGCCAAGAGTCATGAGTTTCAAAGAATTTTATTTTTCATTGTAAATATCATAGTCTGAACATTGCATTCAAAGTTAGAAAATTAAAAATACAAAAACAATAGAAAATAGAAAAGATGGCAAATTGTAAAACAAGAAAGGTACATCCCCATACCAAAAAGAGAAAAAAAGTTTGAAAGTGTGCAAGCGTAAATGCCACTCCTAAAAAACACACTCCTAATTAGTCATATAGCCTAATCATGACTAGTTAGTTTTAAATTTTCTGCTGATAGGTTAGTGAATAAATTAGCCAAACAACATAATCTTGGCTTATCAGTAAGATAGATTAGGTTAGAAGAAAGAAGGTTCAAACATGCTCAAATCCTGAACCTTTGATAGTGAAAGAGAATTGGTTCAAACAAGCTCAAAAATTGAACCAGTATGAGAGAAAAGACAACTCAAATAAATTCAAAATCAGAGCTGAAGAGATAGTGAAGGAAGTTTTAAATTTTTCAGATCCTAAGCCTTCACATTTTGTTTTAAGTTTTCTGCCAATTATAGTCTATATGCATATTGTTTTTATGCCATAGATTAGCAACAAGTTATACTGTTCAATCCTGGCTGGTTTGCTTTTAAATTTCTATTTTTGAATTTAGATAATAAAATTATGTCAGACAGTCTAATCCTAACAAACAGTAGTTAGGTAGAGAATCTTATGAGCTCAACTGTTCAAACTGAGTTCATGGAGGAATAATATTAGAAATAGATTAGTTTTTTGTTTTTCGAAAGAATAAAATGTTGTTGAAGAAAGTTTTCCAGTCTAAATGCACTTTGAAAAGAATAAAAAATGTTAGGATCATTAGGAATGGGTAGGTAGACATGTTGTTTTGACAGAATTCCATTGTTTTAAATTGTTGCAGAGATCATAAAAAAGACAGGTTGCTGCCCAATGGATTGAGGCACTGGTTTAATGGAATCCAGAGATTTGCAGCTGAGGTTATAGACACCTAAAGAACTAGCTATCTTCCCCAAGTGGAGCCATTGTTAGCCACTGTTGGGGCCCTTGTTTTGAATTTTGAAAGAAGAACAGATTTTTGGGTTGCAAAATGACACATGGCAGCCGCGACCAAGCCGCAACTACGGTGAGTAGCGGAGCTACCGAGGTTGCGGGGGAGTAGGAGATAGCTGAAGAAAGTGGATTCATGGGTACAGACGAAGAGAAGACATAGTAGAAGACAGAGAGCAGAACTCACAGACAACAAGAGAGAAGCCGAAAGCAGCCAAAGAGGAACGCAAGAGGAACTAGCGGTTGCGATGGCGAGTGAATAAATAGCCGTCACCCAGCCGAAAGAAGAGAGATGTATGTAGAGAGATTGAAGAAGATCGAGCGGATGCTGTAGGAGAGATATGTTCCAAGCATGATACCTTCATAGTTCCTAGGCTCCTCGTATCTATCTTTCTGTCCCATGAGACATCTGTAATAGAATTGTAAGCTCTTCCTATGGAAGCGATGTAACTGTGGATCCGGCTGAAGTTATCAATATATTTGCAGGTTTCTGTCTTATTATACGAGTTACATGCATGCATGATGTCTGTGATGTCTTAAAATTTTATTTTCTTAGTATCTGTTCGGTCTTCTGAATGTTCTTGCATATATGATGATGTTTATGCAATCAATTCCATATTAATCATGATTTGCGGATCCTTCCACCACCATCGATCTATTCCCCTTTTGCATGTAGTCGCGGCACGCCTCGGGTGAGACTCTCTACTCTCCAGAGTAGGGTGACAATGCCGGCGTGGTTCTAAACTACAACAGATTCCCTTGTTGGCCCCAATATTTGAACCTGGGTCTTGCCTGCAGAGACCTATTTCCTCGCCAAAAAATGGTTCCGTTGCCGGGACCCTACACGTTATGAGGGGAACTAGATCATGGTATCAAAGGTCTTCGAAGGAGTAATACGAATATGGTGCGATAACCATCTGGACCAGTTTATCGGTCAGCAAGTGGAGTTGACGAATCAAAAGGAGAAGGTGCTCAAGGATCTCATCCTGTTCTCAGATTCCGCCAGTGATACCTACGAGATCCTCTGGGGAAAATTCCCTAGCGACCTCTATAATTGGTTGCGGAGGTTGCAGACCAAGGTACCTAGGGATAGATCGTAGAAGATAAACTGAAAGTGGGTGCACGGGGATCTGGTGGCCCTGCATCGGCTAGATACTGAGTTGACCCACGTGGTGGATTTCTAGGTAGAGACCGCCTTGGACAGATATATTGTAGAGTTTGTCATAGAGTGCTACCAATCCTTCTCGAAGGCTGAGGTTATCTTCTACTCCGGAATAAGAGGGATGCTGCTAAAGGAGATTTCGCTGTGGATGAAGGCCCTGATGGTGGACGAAGGGTTGGTGGAATTCCAAAAATTGAGCATGGAAGCGTAAACCTCCAGTGCTGGGGGAAGGGCTGAAGGGGTAGATGCCACATAAAGTGTGAAGCAGGGGAGTGGGGAATGGATGCTGAGGCTGCAAGGAGGTTTAGGGAGCGACGTGCACATCGGAGGGCGCAGATCGCCGACAGGTGGTGAGAAAGGGTGATGTGGGAGTTGAAACAATGGGGAAACAATAGGAAGAAACAAGAGGAGTCACCTCAGAGGATAGGAAATATGGACACTCAGGCGGGTACCCTGGAGAGGGAAGGGACCACTGTGGGAGTGCAGTGGGTGCATGGGATCCTAGCGAGGAGAAAGACAGAGACGACGACTAATGAAGATGGTGCAGGGGTGCAGCCCGAAGAAAGTTTCAATGGCGAATGGTACGTTGTGATGCAATGGTTGTTTCAAGAGCGGATGACATTCATCTCTCCAGGCAGTCCTACTTTCCAAAGTTTGCATGGCAAGGATCCCTACCTTCCCCTGGTACTCTATAAATCTTTAAGTAATATTTTCGTTAAGTTACAAGCATTGAGTCGACTACACATTAGTTCCCTGTCACACGTTAATAGTAGCGTTACTAGTAGTATTGTAGTTCCTAGTGGTATAGTCACACAACCAGGACCCGGAGGGTTTATTCTAGTCACCCTATCGCAGTACATATGGCTAGGTCTTTCACCCGGTATCCAGAATTTTCTGGCCAAGGTAACGATGATGTGGAGCAACACTGGTATCTCTGTGAAGCCATATGGAGGGCTCGGCAGACGCTAGACGCAGGGAAGCTAATAGAGTTCCAAACCACACTGACAGAAAGGGATCTGCGATGGTTTATAAAGTGGTCAGAGGCTCACCCAAATCCAGCAATCACGGATGTGAAGAGGGATTTTTTCCAAGAATTTAAGCTCCCCCAAACAGACCAGCAGGGTAAGTCCGAGCTCTGGGAGATTAAACAGAAAGAAGGAGAGACTGCATGGGAGTTGATGCATCGGTTCAAGGACGTGATCGGGAAACTCAGCTACCCGATCAACCCAAACCTTCAGAGGGATTGGTTCATCAAGGCTCTGCTTCCCTTGACACGAACCCTCGTCACCCAGCAGAAGATCGACAACTTGTAGGATTCTCTGGAGTAGGCTATGAATATAGAGGAAATGGCGGGCTACCCTCAAGAATATTGGGGAGGGCCAGCCCCGTAGGATCCTTACTTGTTTGGCTTGCAACATCAGATCGCCAGTCTGACTAAAAAGCTAAAGGAGATGCAGCCTATAAGACCAGCCAGGTTGAACGTTTGGTGCACTCACTGCCTGGTTGAAGGGCACGTTGCAACTGAGTGTCCCTGTTTGCATGGCACGGGTGTGGGACCCTCTGTCGTGGAAATACAGGGGGGTCCACCTAATGGGGGTGGCGCGACAATGAATCCGCAGGGGGTATACCACATTAGGGGAATTTTGAGGTCTAAAATGGGCCTCCTAAGGAAATTATAAAATAATAGTGGAAAAAATCTAATAAGATTTGATGACATCATCAAATTTTAGAGGGAAAAATGAAAAAACTACTTTTTCAATTCATATTTTCAACTTATCAAATTTTATGTTGCATACTTTTGATGGGTCCTACTACACGAAAAATGAGAAATACATAAAAAGACGTGATTACAATCACGTTTTTTATGTATTTCTCATTTTTCATGTAGAAGAGTTCATCGAAAGTATGCAACATGGGTACTCCTTGGATGAGGAATTAAATTCCACATCCAATGAGTACTCCCGCTCGAAATTTGAGGAAAAATTTCGGGAGATAAGTTTAAAATACAAGTTGAAAAAGTAGTTTTATAATTTTATTATTTTTTAATATTTTTACTTTTTTACTCCAAAAATGGTGAATCATCCATTATGGATGACATCATCATCTTGAATCCTATTGGTTGTTATAAATTTTATTTTTTTTGTACATTTTTATTATGAGGCCCATTTTAGACCTCAAAATTCCCCTAATGGCTGCAACAACCTTATGCAGGGTTCCCACCCCAAACAAACCAACCCACCACGGAATATTGCGAAATTTGCCGGACAATGGGGCATCAACCTCGGATGTGCCCAATATTACAAAAGTACTCCAATGTCCCAAACAACGTATATTGTGATTTTTTTGCTTCCACGACTCACAGCATCGAGCAGTGCAGAGCTCTCGACGCACTAGCGGACCGGTTGGACCGACCCTCCTATAGGGTGAACGAGGCTTCCAAGGACAGAGGAGGCGGTATGCACGAAGGCCACACAGGGGGACGGGGTCCGCTGAAATGCTACAATTGTGACCAGGAGGGTCACGTGGCACAAAAATGCCCCCTTCCCAGGCGCGCATGGTGTTCCCAGTGTCGTGTGAACACCCATGCGACAGAGGACTGCCCTGAACTTATCAAGACGTGGGAGGAATGAGCATGGTAGAGGGGCACTAATCTGGTAAACTCTGAGCCACGGGGAACCGTGACTCCAGCCATGTAGAATGTAGCTATTGTGACATGAGGTAGAACGAAGACGGGGGAGGACGCTCGTGAGAAGGAGCTGGTATGCAGGATTCGGTCCACCTCCTCGAAGCAAACGATTCGGCCGGTCGCATAGAGGAAGTACTTATAGGAGGCTGTAGAGGCATTTTCTTAGCTAGGGGGAGCCAAAGGCCTTGAAGTACCCGTGACGACTGATCCCAGGGAGCAGAGCACCACGGGGGCCATGGTTGAGGAGTGGCTCCAGTTATTCCTCAAGATTGTTGACAATGCTTCGCTGTGGGAGCAGCTCAAACATACCTTGGAGGACGTACTGCAGGGGAATACAGGGCTGAGGGAACCTCTAAACATAGCACCCTAGTACGTCTAGCGGGTCAAGCGGAATAAGCAAAGAACGAGAAAAGAGTTACGACTCAACACGCAGGTTGCAGGATTTCAGATCAACAACACCATGCTTGACTTAGGATCTAATGTCAATATCCTGCCGCAGAAAATGTGGGAGGCTCTTGGGCGGCCACGGCTAACCTACTTTCCAATCCAACTTAGAATGGTGAACCAGTACTGCCTTGTGCCAATCGGCCGACTCGAGGGTGTCGAGGTCAACATTGCAGGGGTGAAGACTTACACAGACTTTGAGGTCATTGATATTATGGGAGACAATGATCCTTACCCTGCACTACTAGGAATCGATTGGGATTTTGAGAATTATGCCATCATCAACCTCAAGAAGGAGTTGATGATTTTTGAAGACGGAGAAGTCCGAGTCACTCAGCCTCTCGACCCGTATCAAGGCCTGAGGTATATAGAAATTGTGGATAATCGGGAGGATGCTCAGATGATGGAAAAATTTTATCAAATGACAGCAGGGAAGCGGGAGGACTATATTAACCCGACCGCAACTGGCTCTGTCAGCTGGCGCAGTGTCCAAAGCTTGGATTTGGGGTCGGAACTAGCCTGGGAAGACTGGCAGCAAGGTGGGTATGATACCAGCACGCAGAGATGTGCCACCATTTCCAGAGTCCGTTGGATTGGCACTGAGATCAGGGAATACCCCACCCTATCCAACATGCAAGCCGTAAATACCTTCATTGCAAAGGTAGAAGACACAATGCCAGGAGGAAGCTACATACCACTTTTGGACCTAGCACTAAAGTCCAAATCTGCCAGGTGGTGGAAAAATCACCGCAACACCCTGTTGCGGTGGAGTTTTGTGGTGGAGTCTTTGAGGGTACGGTTCAAAGAAGACGAAGGCCCTCAAAGTAGGCTCAGGTACCAAGGGAATTCCGATTTGCGGGACCACCTGAAAACTTGTGAGGAGTAGTGGCAAAGTCTAGGGTACCTGGAAGAGCTATGGGTACATCGGTTTTTCAACTTCGTAGATACCATTCCCCATGTGTGGTACTTAGAAAAAGAGCGAAAAAGAGGAACCGACTCTTGGCACGAAGTCACGAACAAATTTGTTCGGTGATTTTCCTTCGAAGGAGAGATAGAGCTGGTGTCCTAGGCATTACAGGCTATCAAGGGGGTACTGTTTCTTTGTGATCCAGGGACTGACGGGAGCACATTAGCATTACATCCTGAGGGCAGGAGTGAGTTGGCTTGCCAATGGATCGACGGTGATCTAGACAATGACAGTCTGGAGGACCTAAGGCACCTATATTTCGAAGAGGAGGAGGGAGAGTGGAGCATCAGAGAAGAGCCGACCACTGAAGGCGTCCATCTACTCCCGCTGAAGACAAAGAAGCTAAACATCGGCACGAAAGAAAAACCAAAACTGGCTACAGTTGGGGACTACTGGGACGAGGAGACGACAAAGGAAATCTTCAGCCTTCTCCAGGAATACGAAGACCTATTCCCTTCATCGGTTGAAAACTTAAAGGGCATCAAAGGGGACCTCGGAGAAATGCGCATTGTGCTGAAAGCAGATGCCAGGCCCGTGAAGCATCAACCTTATCGGTTGAACCCGTGGATCAGAGAAAAAGTCAAGTTGGAGATCGATAAGATGCTGATAGCAGGTCTAATCTTTCCTATGGAAGAAGCATAGTGGGTGAGTCCTATTGTCATTTAGAATAAGAAGGATCAGTCAGAAATCCGCGTCTATGTCAACTATCGGAGTCTGAACAACACCTGCATCCATGACCCATTTCCCACTCCATTCAACGACGAAGTATTGGACCATGTTGCGGGGAATGAGGCCTACTCTTTCACTGATGGATTTTCGAGCTATCACCAGGTGTGCATTGTAGAAGAAGACAAAACGAAGACAACGTTCACCACCAAGTGGGGGTCTTTTTCCTACCACGTGATGCCATTCGGGCTGAAGAACGCCCCCACTGTGTTTTCCCGGATCGTCATCGCTGCTTTCTGGGAGTACATTCATAAGTTCTTGGAAGTCTACATGGACGATTGGACCGTCTACAGTTTGCTGAAAAACCATGCCACCCTGTTACGCATCATGTTTGATCAATGTCGACAGTTGTAGATTTCCTTGAACTTGAAGAAATGCATCTTTGTGGTTCCTTTCAGAACACTGTTAGGACATGTGGTGTGCAAGCAAGGGGTCTACATTGACCCCGCTAAGGTAGCCGTGATCATCCACATGGAAGCCCCAGAAAAGGTGAAGCAGTTGCGGGCACTGCTAGGGCACACAGGTTATTACAGATGGTTCATCCGAAATTATGCGAAGATCACTGCTCCTCTAGAAAAGCTACTACGGAAGTCAGAAGTGTTCCAGTGGATGGAGGAGTGTAGGATGGCCCTTGACACTTTGAAGGAAAAGCTGGCAACGATGCCTGTTATGGTTCACCCGGATTGGGATAAGCAGTTCCACGTGCATATTGACGCTTCCAGCATTGCGCTTGAGGTTGTCTTGGCGCAACCAGGGGAGACGATAGTTGACCACCCAGTCTACTTTTCCAGCCACAAACTATCTAATGTAGAGCGGAATTACATAACCACTAAGAGGGAAGCCCTTGCAATGGTGTACTCGCTCCAAAAGTTCCGCCACTACCTCCTAGGAGGTAAGTTCAAGTTCTTTACGGATCACTTTGCGTTAAAGTACTTGGTCAATAAGCCCATTTTGGAGGGACGAATCTATCAATGGCTTCTACTCTTCCAAGAATTCACCTTCGAAGTGATCGTCAAGCCCGGGAGGTTGAACGTCGGGCCCAATCACTTATCCCAGTTGGAAATAGGGGAGAATGACGGCTCTCTTGATGATCAGCTACCGGATGCTGACCTTTTCCGAGTTGAATCCATACCAGATTATTTGGATGACATTGCAACTTACTTGACCACGGGACAGTGCCCTCAGCACTACACCCCGCTCCAGAAATGGCACTTGGTCATTCGCGCTCCCGAATACCAACTGATAGCGGGGAAATTGTACAAATTGGGCCTCGATGAGGTTCTATGCAGATGTATACTCAACCACGAACATGAAGATGTGACATGGGAGTGTCACAGCAGCATTGTGGGCAGGCATGTGGGGGCGAAACCCACTTCCAGGAAGGTGCTCCAAGCCTAAATATGGTGGCCGACAGTCCATGCTGATTGTAAGACATTTGTTAAGAAATGCGATGTCTGACAGCGAACAGGGAGGCCCTCTCACAGAGACGAGATATTGCTACACCCAGTGCATGTGTTGCGACCGTTTGAGAAGTGGGTTGTCGACTTCATAGGTCCCATAGCCCCGGTAGCCAGGCATTCCAAGGCCTGGTACATCATTACCGCCACTGACTACCTCACCTGGTGGGCTGACGCAGTGGTGGTATGGGATTGTATGGATGGTACAACAGCTCAGTTCATCTTTGAACACATCATCAGCGGGTTTGGCTAACCACAAATTTTAACCAGTGATCAGGGTATGCATTTCATTAATGACACGGTTAAATCGCTGCTGGACACCTTCATGATTCAACATCACAAAAGCAACCCATACCACCTGCAGGCCAATGGTACTATTGAAGAATTCAATAAAATCCTTGAAAAGGGTTTGATGAATATTTGCAATGCCCAGCGGGATGACTGGGATGAGCGGTTACCAGCTGCACTATGGGCCTACCAGACTACGGTGAAGCGCTTGACCAATCAGACACCATTCCAGTTGGTGTATGGCCGTAAAGCTGTGATTCTCGCTGAGTTCACCATACTGAGTCTTTTAATTGCCACATCCCTCAAGTTATCAGAAGAGGAATCGCTACAGGAGCGCCTCCATGAATTACAAGAATTGGACGAGGCCTGGTTTCTGGCTGAGTTCCACCAGAAGGTTCAGAAGGACAGGAAGAAGGCGTGGCATGACCGCCACATCAAGAGAAAAACGTTCAAGGTAGGAGGAAAGGTTCTCTTATATGATAGAAAGTTTCAAAAGTTTCCAGGAAAACTGCAAATGCACTTGTTGGGACCTTACTTCGTCGTTGAGATTAGAGATTCCAGAGCCATTCGGTTGGCTCAACTGGACGGTACTATTTTACCTGGGTGGGTGAATGGCGCACGCCTGAAGCCCTACCATGACTAAGTTTCTTTCACTTTTCATCAATAACTTTGGCACCTGAGAGAATCCGTAGAGTAGTGTAGTTGAATAACTCTCCCGCAACTGGGATGAGCATAGGTAGTGTTTATTTTTCATGCATAGGTCATCAAGAACCACTATATTGTGGGGACCGCACCTCAATCGATTGTGGTCAGGGAGGGGCGTGTCCAGCGTGTCATCATTGTAGGATACACAAGCGTGTCAGGTGTCATTCCATATCATTTCAGTTAGTACTTGTGTCAGTCCGTAGGATCGCCTAGATTTGCAGCATAAATTGCCATAATTAGAAGTAACCCTGCAATAATCATTCTGCCATAATTCGAAGTAACCTCAGCCGTCGCGTCCACTCATTTTCCCATGCCACCATTAGTAGATGTCAGAATACACCTTAGCTGGCGATTGATCGCACGATTATCGCCGCGGAGAATGCCAGCAGGAATTAACTCATTATGAGGTCTCATCAACCTCACTCGTGCCAGTTAATTACATAACCTGCATGGAAAAAAAGCACGAGAATGCCATAGAAGTTAGAATTAGAAATTGGAGCAGAACCAGAGCAGTAGAAGTATTAAAAATCACAGAGCCAAGAGAATATGCTGAGACCAATTCTGCAAGTGTATCAATGCTGAGCGAAGATGAGCAGAGCCAACCCAACAGTCGTAGAACTGCAGCTTGACAGCAGAATTCATAAAACAGAGTCCCTCGTCGAGAAATACGATAGTGCTTCCCTCATAGATGCAGAACTTATGGACTCGTTCGAGTTCCTAGCACTCAAGCACCAGGTATATATGGAATATTATACCTCAGAAGCAAGGCGAGCAGCAAACAGGATTTTTCCAGAGTTCTGAGGCCTACAGCAATCCTCTATTTTGAATTTAAGGAATCTCCCGGTATTCGAGACAATAGGACCGGCCATGCAGTGCACCAAGTTCTTACTCAGCCACATCCAGAACGAGTCATTGTGGTTGAAAAAGGAAATTCCAATTCATGCCAAGGATATCCACTGGCTCACAGGGCTTTCAGAGAATAACCCGAATGTATCGACTAAATTTCAGACCACTTCCAAACGAGCCAAGAAGTCGGGAGATGTAGACTATTATGCCAAATATGGTACTCGTCGGGGAGGAAAGGGAGCGAAGATGGAGCTTATCAACAAGCCTGAAATCAAGTTCGCATGCTACCTCATTACCAGTAAGACAATGAGGGACTACACGAAGGGTGAATGTACCTTGGATACTATTTCCATTGTAGAACACTGTGTCCAGGGGGCTAAGTTGAACTGGTGCTCCTTCCTACTGAAGGAGTTGTTTGACATATGCCAAGACAACTACAAGAGGGCCACAAGCTTTATCTATGGGTATTTGATAGTTGCATTTGCCATGTGGAAGTGGCATACTACCCTCATCAGGATACTAGTGGAAATAGTGGAGGGCCAGCCTCTAGCGATGAAGTTCGCCCCGTGGAAGGTGTCGGGTGATCCCAGCACCAAAGAGGTCAATGTAGAGGCCTTTCAAAGCTAGTATGGTTTAATTATAGATGTGGTAGCAGGCCAGCAGAGGGTGCCCAGGAACTTGCTGGATGAGTATAGCGAGCAAGTATGGTTCGGGGTCAGCCACAAGCATACTTTCCTCCGACCTACTTGCGTGCCGGAGGAGACATTTCACATGTGGCCACTAAACTTCTAGCTCGAAGACACAGCCTTTCACAATGAATTTTGTTCGTGGCCGGGGGTAGCGATGGAAATTCGCAATGGGGTACCCACATACAATTTTGATCAGATGCTACCGCAACAACAAACTGTCGGAACGGAAGCAGAGGCAACACAACAGGGCTCCACAGTGCAGCTCATCCCCCTCATTCGCCACTTTAACTCCCAGGTACGTAGTTTCAATGAAGTGGCCCGGATTGTCTCAAGCGGTGCCATCCCTTTTCCTGTTTTCTCTGAGTTCCAGCTTTCTTAGTCCACATCGCGTCCCCCCATGACTTCCATCACCTCCCCCATCCCTAATGTTGTATTTTTCACCAAGTCCATTGACTACCCCGATAAAGGAAAAGAGCAAGCAAAAAGACCCCTTAGATGCTCCTGAGGCCAAGAGGGCCTGAACCATAGAGTTGAGTCTGGTGGTGGGCCTCACTGAGGAGGATCCACCTTGGCCACCGAGTATGTTAGCCCCCTATAAATTTCTTAACAAGCAAGCAGGGGGCTAAGTTGTTTTTGAGCCTTCAAGGAATGCATCTCCCTTGAATACACATCATCCTTGAAAGCTCTTTCGTACCCTCTTCCCTTTGGTTAGTTTCCTATGCTGTTCCAGTGAAAAAGTCTCACTGATTGCAAAAATTGTGCTCTAAAAGGCCTACACTTGCTCCTGTACCTCTGTAGAATTCTCCATCTCATCCCTTTTTCCCCCCTTGTCAAAATCCCTCCCCTAATCCTTTTAAAATTTCCCCAAAATCCCCTCTAAACCATACGCACATCCCTTGTGTGGTATAATTTCCCTTTCGTTCCCCTATTGTCACCCTTTATTGGCCTGAAAATGCTCTAAAAATGGGCCAAAAACCATGTTTTACATATAGATGGGCTTAGCACCTTTCGGCACTAGCCCGCTTATCTTTTCCACCACGTGACCTCGGCGCTAGAACTAGGCGCCAAGGCGGACAGTGCTTACCGCAATTATATATCGCGAGCAGTTTAAACCGTCGATCTGTACAGATTGGACGGTCGTCGCAGATCAGCACCGCGCCCGTGGCCCACTCCTTTCACCGCCCGATCACATAATCCATCGTTCATTTAACCTGATAATCCGTCGGTCAATAGTTCGTTTGCCGTGGTGGTCCCTGCGCCAACATTGTTCAAAAACCAGCCAGTTTCTATCACACCACCGTTGGAGGGCTGGCAGTATTTTTTATTTTGGATCGATGCCATTCACCGTAGGACGTGTGGCACTGGCACTATTTGAAAACCGCCCCCCCATCGCACATTATCGTTCGGTAGAAAACCTGGAGCGATATGCATGTGCACCATTTGATCCAGAGCTGCCCATCCAATGGTGATCGTACCTCAAAGTTTCATGGGGGATAACCCAAGGCAATCGTACCCCTGGCCCACCATCCATCGCCTTCCACGCTTTTTCAGCCATCGATCTCCTCCCGAGATCGGACGGTCCAGATTAACTGCATGTCCCGCCATTGACCGGTCCTTCCACGTCATCCATTCCATGTGTGTTCGTCGCTTTATCATCCGTCCCCCTTTATAATTATTCAAAGGTCAAAATTTTGATATTTTACGTTAAATTTCCACCTCGCCATCCTCGAAAGCATTCCCCGCTGATACACTATGTTCCTCCACGAAATCCTCTGCATTCATCATGCCACATTGCCATTCATTGCAGTCATCCATGCCACCCTCCCCATGCATGTTTTTCCTTAACGTTTTTTCGTGTTTTGTAGGGTTACAGGTGGCAAAAAATGCCATGACTCATATGTGCTGTTGTGGTGACACAGTGCACAAAAGAAGCTGAATTTAGAGCCTGATATTACAGGAAAATGTCCAGAAAGCTGTATACAACATAAATTTCATCAAAGGATAGAGTTCAAACTCTGCAAGATCTCTCCGGTGCCATTAAAGCTTGATTTTTCACTAACAGAGATAGTTTGAAGCAGCAAAGAGTATCAGTACAGAGTTAGGGAGTTCTTATGTACATCATTGAAGATCTTAAGCCTTAATCCAGTGTTTCAAAGGCAAGGTACCAGAATCGAAGACCTCGTGGATCACTCAGAAGATCCAGTGCACATAAAACCATAATAACAGGGTTTTGACATCAGCAAAGCATTCTTCCATCAAAGGACAAGTTTCCCATACCGTTTGTATTCTATACTGTGTTCTAGGGAGATTTACGGTCCTAACAATAGTCCTGATGTTATCAGAGCATTTGATTCATAGTATGGCAGACCCTAGCATCATTTATTTACCTTTTTGTTTATTCACTTGAAGTACTACAGAGTATTGCAGCCTAAGTACACCAGAGACATACCTGGAGTAAATGGAAACCTGACGAAGGCCACTCTTTCATCCAAAGAGCGCCATGGATAAATGCACAAAATTTAAATAGAATGGGCCTCGGCCCTCTTCCTCTTCTGAGTTTTTAATGCTACATTTAGTTTTCCACCTACTTGCTCCACTTGAGCTATAAATTTCATGAAGGAACTCATTGTAAAGGTTGTTGATCGGCTATCAGATAATTACAAGTTGTTTCTTTTGAGACATAGTCTCTGTGTAAAGTTGTAAGATAGGTAGAAGAAGATGCTTTCAGACTGAATATTCAGCTATTGGTAATGTTGTACTTAACTGGTGTTGCTCTTTAATATGACAAGCACATTTCTTTGGATCCTGATCTAAAGCTGCGGTGATGTTTTCCTATCTCTGTGTTTTATTTCATTTCATTTCATTTCTACTGGCTCGCATCATAAATCTGGCATAGGATTTACCCTTGTTAGGTACCCTATGTTTCTACTCTCCTTGCCTTCAATTTTTTTCTGCTATATGTGTTATCTAAGGTTTGGTTTCAATTAATTTAACCAGTGTAGTGGATGTTACTGCCTGCTAGCTGATGTATGGATTAATGAATCTATTCTTAGATGTTCTTGTTAGGGTTTAATTGAATGAATTGGGAACACTGGGAGGTCTAGAACTATGTCTCTATCTCACTAGGATCCTTTTCAGTTAATTGAACCCTTTCTAAGATCCCTCAAGATGGAGGCCGAAGCATTGAGAGTTCAAAGTCTCTCTCTGATCTCAGGTCTTTAACTTTGTGTTCTAAACATTTAATGTTTCTTGTCTGAAGATTTAGCCTTTGGATTTTAGTTCACAGGTGTTCAATGGCATGTCCTGTCCCTGGATCTGATTTCTAAAGGTCACCTTGGAGGTTTCCTTGCTTTCACCTTCTTTCTTTCCTTTTTCCCATCACACAATTATCTTTAAGATCCAATGCTTTAGATGACCAACCCAACTGAAAGCCTGCACATTGAATAGAAAGTAAACCCTTTCCTGACTCCATTTCCCAATGGTCTTGAATGTTCCCTGGAGTATCTCTCCTTTGCCTAAAATCCTCTTTGCTCATCCTTGTCTTATATTGAACCTTTCTTTCCTGATTCCCAACAACCAAACATACATCAAACAAACAAACCCCAACCCTTATAACTAGCCTAATATCTTAATACTGAGCTTCAAATTCATACACCTTTGACATATCATAGAGAGATCCCTCTCTGGACCCAAGAGGGCTAGATCCTGAGGTCTGAAAGTGCTTTGATGTTGTCTCATCTTTTGGCATTGCCAACCTTTCCAAAACATGGGAACCCTAACATAATGGTGACTCCGCTGGGGAACTTCTGAGTATTTTCCACCATACTACATCACAAGAGCCTCAGAAAACCTAAAAAATCTGGTTAGGTTGGTAGTGAAACACTTCCATTTGCATTCCAACTTCTCTACCATTTGTTGTGTTTCTCCCACACTCTTAGACAGAGTCTGTAAAGGGCCAGGTAGAATCCAGATCTCACACTCTTCCAGAGGTGACATATCTGGTAAACACCCTCCCAGTCAATATCTAGTTAGAGTTTGCTGTGTTTTGAAAATATCCTTGGAAAGGGACATCTCATAAGCACTGTGGTGGACAGTGTACCCCCTAGAAGAATCCTAAACCTTCCACCTGGCGACTCCATGGTTCCTTAAAGGCTAAAGACTCCACTGGTGATCAGTAGGCCTACTGATTATCTTGGTTTCACATAAGACTCCACTAGAAGACCAGCCTCTAAAACAACATCAACCAAAATAGAAGTAACAAGTAGGGTTAAGTAACCTTGTTGGAGAACAACATTCTAGCTTTCAGAACCATTCACACAAGAGCTTATCCTAACCCAAACCCACCTAAAATAGTTGACAACCCTGAGAGCATCCTCAAGAGATCTCCTACACCTAAAATACCAACTATTTCCAGCCACATCCATAGAGCTAACTCTACTCCAGAAGACTTTATAGCTCTATTAGACCCATTTTTTGACCTAGACCTACCAAACAGACTACCAAGAACTAGGTCATTCAGTATTCTAGACCAGCCAGACCTCGATCTTCTTGGTTCACCATCTCACAGTGGTAAACACATTAGGGACAGAGAGACCCCTCCATCTACACCTCCTGATATTCACTTCCTTCAAAAATTGGGGCTCTGCCACCCTAAATCTGCTCAACAGTCTTCTGTTGGTCACCAATATTCATACATAACATGATTCATGATGAAATAGGTAACACGACCTCAAAAAAGCAGGAACTCATTTCCAAAAACTCTCAAAAAACATGAAAAAACACCCCCAAAAAAAAAAGTGTGTCTTCCAGAACGCACTTGTTTTTTTTTTAAGGTCAAATTTCAACATTTTCTAAAATGCGGTTACCTATTTCATCGGTAACATTGTTCAAATCCATATACCGGCTACTCAAGCCAACCCCTTATCTCCTCAGAACATCGTCATAGCAGCTTGGTATGCACCTCTGGTATTACCCCAGCCTCTAGTACCCTTACCCAATGATTATCAATCAAATATCCCACACTTCACTGCAAAAGAGTCTACCACAGCTGAACACCATGTAGATAGATGGAATATTCTTTTTACTATATGGAAATAGATGATGATACGGTCAAAATGAGAATCTTTGCCTAGAGTTTAGGAGGGGAAGTGAAAAAATGGTTTAAAGGCCTACCTCCTAATAGTATCCAAGACCTTCCTGCTTTATATCAGACTTTCATAAACAAATGGGAAGTTAAGGCCAACCCTCTCCAAATCCTAGCAGAATACAAGAACCTTAAAAGAAACGTAGGAGAGAGTGTCCAGGACTACTCTACAAGGTTTAACAACGTTTATAATGTTCTTCCTCCACACATGAAACCTCCCCTAGGTATGGTTTTAGTAAAGGTACCTGAAGGCCTTGATGCTGACATGGCCTACCAGCTTAGGGAGAGGGATTACAACACATTGGAAGACATGCAAAAGGGAGCAGTGAGTGTAGAGGAAAATCTGATTGAGAAGAGAGCAAGATTGATAGCTAAGAAGAGGGTAACATATAGAGATGACAATGTAGCTTCCACATCTGACCCCAATTATGACAGCGTATCCAAAAACGTGGAAAAGCTACAACAATTGGTGGAAAAAATGGTTGTCACAGTCAGTAACCAAAACAGAAACCAAAATCATAACCAGAACCAAAACTTTAGAAGAAACAATAACACTCCCAACAGACAAAGAGAATTAGATCAGCAAGTGGTTCCCCCATTTCAAGAGAACTTCCTTGATGAACATAAGGGAATCATAGAAGAGTCTGAAGGGAATGCAATGAACATGTTTGAAACAAAAGATTCAATCCATAACTGTTACACAGAAGAATATCAGCCCTCACCCTCATATTGGGATGAGGAAAGAATAAAATCTGAGGATTACAGACTTGGATTTGAAGATGCCATCATGCAGGTCAGGCAGTATGAACTTAGGAGCAAGAAAAGCCTAGATAATTCCAAACTCAAAGCTTCTGAGGTTACCATCAATAAAAGGCCTGAGAAAACTTCTAAAGTGACTGCTGAAAGTAACAAATCAGCAGCTGAGAGTTCTAGAAAGAACAAAGAAAAAGAAAACCAAAACATTGATAAACAAGGTAAACCAACTAGCAGCACTAGCACTACAGCTAGTGCTCCTGATAAAACTGTTATCAACACTGTACATAGAGAGAATCAGCATAATTATTCTGCCACCAAGGCAGTGGCTAACAAAACAGAGTCGAACATTCCAAAGAGTGAGTCCACTTTCAATCTAGAAAGTGAGATTGCAAAAATTAAAATCTCTGTACCACTCTCTGAGCTGGCCACTCAGGATGTATATAAAGGCCAAATTTTGAAAGCACTAAATTTAGGTGAGAACAGTGACACTATAAATCTGAGTGATGATCAACCTGCCCTTCTGTTTGGTCCAAAGATATAAGGAAAGTTTCAGGAAGGGGTAGTGCCCCCTTTTTATATCAGTCTTAATATCCATGATAAGATCCTCCACAATGCAATGCATGATTCTGGGGCATCACACAACTTGATGCCTAAAGTAGTGATGGAAATATTAGGCATAGAGATAACCCGCCCCTATAAAGACCTATATTCATTTGAATCTAGCAGATTAAAGTGTCTTGGCCTGATCAAAGATTTATGTGTGAGCCTTAACCAGATTCCAACCAAGTGTATGGTCATGGACGTTGTGATGGCGGACGTGCCACCCAAGTATGGCATGTTATTGTCAAGATCATGGGGAGCCAAGCTGCAAGGTACAATGCAGATGGATGGGGCCTATGCCACAATCCCATTCTTTAGCCAACTTAGAAGATTGTATAGAGAGGCACAAATGAAATTTCTGGTCAGCAGCCTTGAAAAGCCTGAAAACTCTCCTCTTTACTCTGTACACACAGACCTGGACTCCTTTATCTTCTGCAATGATGAATCTTTGGGAGAACCAGAATCAGAAGACATAGATACAAACAGAGATACAAACAAGGAAACAGAGCCCATGGACTTTAACATAATGGCTACTCTAGACTCGGAGGAGAATGATGTGGAAAATTTTGAACAGTGCATTGAAACAAAAACTCAACCTGAACCAGAAACAGAATGCAATCAGCTAATTAGTCACTCTTCACAAACACATATACCACACCAAGAATGAATTGATGAGAAATCCGAGAATGAAACCTTATGGGAAATGAATTTCGATGGGTCATGCACCAAGAGAACTGCTGGAGCGGGAGTGTGGATACATAACACAGAGAATGATTACGCAGAGAGCCATGCCTGTAACCTACACTTCAAATGTACAAAAAATATTGCAGAATATGAGGCTCTTATTCTAGGCTTAAACCTGTTGAGAAAATTAGGAGCTCGTAGGATAACTGTGCGTGGGGACTCTGAGTTGATCATTAAACAGGTGAATGGTGAATACACAGTGAAACATCCTAGACTGAGAGCATACAGGAATGACACTATGGATTTATTGAAAACCTTTGTAGAATACGAGTTGCTGTTTGTCCCTAGGAGTGAGAACGCAATTGCAAATGGATTAGCTTGCATGGCTAGTTCATATCATAAACCTCTCAATGACCAACAGATCATCATTCAGACCAAGTTCAGACCTGCATTTCCGGATAATGAAAAATATTGGCAAGTCTTTGAGGGCGATAAACAGATTGAAGATTTCCTGGTAGGTAGAGATGAGTTTGAATTTTCTGATTCAGATTCTAAATCTAATAGTAGCTGCCTAAGTGAAGAATCCTCAAATGAGTAAGAACCACCATGTAACATAGAAAAAAACGTTCTAAACAAACATATTGGAAATCCAAACGAATAATGTGAAAACACAGATAGTGAAGAAGTAGAGGTGCTGCAGACCAAGGATAAGAACATACCTTGAGGTCTGGCACCTTTAGAAGACCTTTTTGACTTCGATGATGTAGCAAAAAGTCCCACTATAGAACATGCAGACTCTGATGTCGAGGAATGCAACATAGGCACTGAAGATAAACCCAAGATGATCAAATTAGCTAAGTCCCTGCCTGCAAACATGAAAAAGAAATACATTGACCTATTCAAGGAATTCATTGATGTGTTTGCTTGGAGTTATGAGGACTTAAGGGCCGTTGACATAAACATCATACATCATAAAATACCCTTGAAAGAAAATCAGAAGCCCTTCAGACAAAAAATTCGCAGAATAAACCCAAAAAAATTGCCTGCAGTGGAAAAAGAGATTAAGAAGATGTATGAGGTAGGTATAATTGTGCCTGTGAGGTTCTCTGATTGGGTATCACACCTAGTAGCTGTGAGAAAGAAAACAAGAGAGATCAGATTGTGCATAGATTTCAGGAATCTTAATAGAGCCTCACTCAAAGACAATTACCCTTTGCCAAAAATGGAGCATATTCTTCAGAGGGTAGTAGGCTCAAAAAGGATTTTCCTGCTAGATGGTTTTTCAGGTTACAACCAAGTCTTAGTAATCCTAGAAGACCAACTCAAGACGGCCTTTACCACTCCATGGGGCACCTTTATGTATGTTAAAATTCCCTTTGGACTGATGAATGCTGGTGCAACCTTCCAATGAGCGATGGATATAGCTTTTTCCGATGAGATAGGGAACTTCATTGTCATCTATCTGGATGAAATAATAGTCTACTCCAAGACTGAAGAAGAGCACCTGAAACATCTGATAAAGGTCTTTGAAAAATGTAGAAGGTTCGGTCTATCATTGAATCCTAAAAAGACTATATTTGGGCTGCAAGAAGGTAAGCTTCTTGGCCACAACATATCTGAGAAGGGGATTAGGATAGACCCACAAAGAGTTGAGGGAATAATACAAATCACACACTCGAGAAACATCAAATAATTATAGTCCTTTATTGGGAAGATCAACTTCTTAAGGAGGTTTATTCCCAATATAGTTGAACACCTTAGGAATATGACAAACATGTTGAAGAAAGGTGAGGGAGTTAAATGGACTGTAGAAGCCAAGAAATATTTCGAATCAATAAAACTTGCACTCACCCATGCTCCTGTCCTAACCAGCCCTGATTTCTCAAAATATTTTCTGATTTTATCATTTGCATCCAAGCATATAGTAGCTACAGTTCTGCTGCAGAAAAACCCAGAGGGAATGGAACAAACCATTTCCTTGTTCAAAAAAGCACTGAGAGATTCACCCTTGAAATACAACATAATGGAAAAACAGGCCTATGCCTTAGTCAAGGCCTTGAAGGACTTTACGGTGTACATTCTTCATTCCCACACCATAGCCTATGTGCCTAGCATAGTGGTCAAAGATATCTTGTCCCAAGACCCAAATGGGAAGAGGGGAAAATGGATTGCTATGATCTTAGAATACGACCTTGAGATAAAACCCACGAAACTGATCAAAGGTCAGGGCTTAGCTCGACTAATGGCTGAATCAAATCTACAAGCCCTTGACATTAACATGGTAGATGCCTTGGATGAGCAGCAGGGATTTCCTGATCCCACTGTTGAGGAGAAGTTTTAGAGCTCTCCTTGGTATGCTAACATTCTGTATGTGCTTATACACCTCAATGCCCCTCCTGAACTATCAAAGACCAAGGCCAGATTCTTAAAGCTAAAAGCCATAAGCTATTGTATTCTGAATGAATGTTTATACTGGAAGAGTGCAAATGGCCTATTTCTTAAATGTTTGCCTGAGTCTGAGGCAGAAAGGATTAAACAAGAGTTCCATGCAGGAGAGTGTGGAGTCCACCTGAGCTGGAAAGCCACTTCCAATAAAATGATTAGAGCTGGCTACTATTGGCCTAAACTCTTCAATGATATCCATAAGATGGTAATTTCCTGCCACAAATGCCATTTTTTTGAAGGCAAAAGAAAAATCCTCCCCTTACCTCTACAACCCATCACTGTTGAAGGTCCCTTTATGCAATGGGGCCTAGATTTCATAGGAGAAATTCACCCTATTTCTTTTGCACAACACAAATGGATCTTAGCAGCCACAGACTACTTCACTAAGTGGGTAGAGGCCATACCTACTAGGAATGCCACAGATTCAGTCATCATTAGGTTCCTAGAAGGTCATATCCTCTCTCGGTTTGGTTGTCCAAAGAAAATAATCACTGATAATGATGTTGCTTTTGGATCCAAGAAAATGGTTGATTTTTTTCACATGTATCAAATAAAACTCGGTCATTCAACTACCTCTTACCCTCAAGGTAATGGATTATCTGAATCATCAAACAAGAACCTGGTGGCCATTATCAAAAATTTGCTAGAAGAAAACAAAAAGTCATGGCATAACAAGTTAGTGCATGCCCTGTGGGCTGACAGGCTTACAACAAAGAAATCCATTGGCATGTCACCATACCAGCTTGTCTATGGAACAGAAGAAGTGTTTCCTACCAGCCTTAGGGTGCCAGTGATCAAGCTTGTCCAAGAAATCCAGACCGAAGAAGACAACATGGTAAGGAGGATAAATAAAACCATTCATCTCCAGCAAAAAAGAGAAGAGGTCTACAACAAGGCTTTAAAGGTTCAGGAAAACATAAAGAAGTTATTTGAAAAAAGAAGTAAGGATTTTGACTTCAAAATTGAAGATAAATTTCTGAAGTGGGACTCAAGGAGAGAGGACAAAGGAAAGCACGACAAGTTTGACAGTTTGTGGCAAGGTCCATACATCATCCAGGCCACTATGGGTCCAAATGCCTTTTTCCTACAAGAATTAGACGGTACAGAGTTGTTTGGGGGTCCTGTCAATGGTAGGATGCTCAAACACTACTACTGCTGATTTCAATTTCCAGTTTCCATTTCCATTGTAAATACCATTGTTGTGTTATGTTTTCAAGAAAAAGAGAAAATGTTCCAAAAAACAGAAAGAAAGGAGAGGTTCAGACATGCTCAAAACGTGAACCTCTAAAGTGCAAAATATTGGCTCTAATATGATCAAAACCTGAGCCAAAGGAAGTAAAGATAGCTGGTTCAAACATGCCAAAAACCTAGACCAACAAAGAAAGAAAGAAGAATCAGCTCTAATAAGCCCAAAATCAGAGCTAAAATGAAGAAGAGAAAGTGACTCTAACAAGCTCAAAACTTGAGTCACAAAGGAAAGAAGGATGCTTCAAATTTCAGATTTCAAGCCTTCAAGTTTTTGTTTTCAGTTTTCTGCAAGTTTCTGTCCAGGTGCAACTGTCTTTATGCCTTGGATCTACAACAAACTAGACTGTCTAATCCTAGTTTGACTGTTTTTAAATTTCTATTGTATAATGTAGAGAAGAAATCTGCTAAACAATCTAATCCCAGCAGATATTAGATTAGGTAGAGAAACATGTGAGGCCAAAAGTTTATTCTGGTCTCCTGGAGCAATAAGGGTAGAAATAGAATAGGTTTATTTTCTTGTTTGTAAAAAATAAAAATGATGTAAAGGGTCTGCTAGCTCAAATTCTCCCTGGAAGAAAACATGCTAGGATTGTAGGATGGGTAGGTAAATTGTTTGGGAGAGTTTTTCTGCTAAATTGATGTCTTCATAATTATGGCAGATGAAAGTCAAAGAAGCAAGGTGGCTCAAGTAGTAGGCATCTGGCCTACACCAAAGATCATCTTCTGAATTCTTGACTCCTTCAAGAAGAAGCCATCCCCATGTGGAGCCACTGTTAGCCCCCTATAAATTTCTTGACAAGCAAGCAGGGGGCTAAGTTGTTTTTGAGCCTTCAAGGAATGCATCTCCCCTAAAGACACATCATCCTTGAAAGCTCTTTCGTACCCTCTACCCTTTGGTTAGTTTCATTTGTTGTTTCAGTAAAAAAGTCTCATTGATTGCAAAAATTGTGCTCCAAAAGGCCTACACTTGCCCCTGTACCTCTGCAGAATTCTCCATCTCATCCCTTTTCCCCCTGTTGAGTCTCAAATCTGCATCTTTCCTATACACCATTCTAGACCTTTTTCATTCACCTGAACCTTCCAAGTTGTCAATATCATTGTATATTAATTGCAAAGAGCATCTAAAATGGTTTTTAACTATATTTTGTGTCTGCTGTTTGATTTATATTTTTGCTCATTTAGCTGCGGAATCTTGCCACTTTCCGCAGCTGCTGCAACTTTCCGCAACCATTTTGTGAAAGTCTATGTTACAGGTGTCTTCAGGAAAAACAAGCCACATGGGCAAGTCAAAAATGATGTGGACATGGATCGTGTCCTATTGGCTCGAGCAAATTCACCTAAGGAGGCTGCGGTCAAAGGTGGCCAAGTGGAAGTCAACCGTAGAGTCCCACGGTGACAGGACTCTGTTTCTCATCACGTGAGGATTTGCATGACCATTTCTAACTTACGGGAGACACATCAACACCTGTACACGGCTCCATAAGCCGAATCCAACATCCACTCTTCATAGATTTACTCCTCACTGTGGCCATGATGCTGGATCCCTGGACGTGATTATTTACGTGTCTCCATCAGCACAAACTTTAGGGAATTAGTTATATTTCCTTTGTTATAAATAATACGTTTGCATACGCATATTAGATTAGTCTCCATTAGCCTCCAGATAGCTCTGTAATGTAATTACGTTGCCACTGTGCCGTAATATCACCTCTCTGTTATGATTGCATTTTAATATATAAGAAGACTCTGTTTCCAAGCGTAATTCGTACTTGAAGGCTGTTGCCAAGGCTGGTGCAGAGGGCCCCTACACACGCTGAAGTTTTGTGCATTATTGTATAGTTCTTGTTTTATTTCTTTAAGCTCATTGTGCCATAAGTCATTCATGTGTTTATACATTGCATCTTTCATGGTATTTATGCTTCATCTCTGTTTATAATCTTTCATGCTTTACACTTTACTTTTGTCCATAATCTTTCATGTTTTATGTTAACTGATCAGTGTTCTTGTTTCAGATTTCAAATAGGAAGCCCGGGCATTTGCATATCTTTTGACTAATGACATGGAATCAATATTGTTCTGTTGCTAATTTACTTTTCTTAGTTTCTGTTTAATTTCAGTACTGCTTTGTTTATTTCAGTCTTGCTCATTTGCTTCAGTAGTCAGATTTAGATATATTAAATTGCTCATGACATTTTCAGTTACCTCCAAAAGCCACAGCTGGACTGATGGTGAGGGATTGAAGTATGAATGTGTAGTTTGATATTAGTTTACTTTCTGTAAGTTAGATATATTAAATTGCTCATGACATTTTCAGTTACCTCCGAAAGCCACAGCTGGACTGATGGTGAGGGATTGAAGTATGAATGTGTAGTTTGATATTAGTTTACTTTCTGCAAGTTAGATATATTAAATTGCTCATGTCATTTTCAGTTACCTCCGAAAGCCACAGCTGGACTGATGGTGAGGGATTGAAATATGAGTGTGTAGTTTGATATTAGTTTACTTTCTGCAAGTTAGATATATTAAATTGCTCATGTCATTTTCAGTTACCTCCGAAAGCCACAGCTGGACTGATGGTGAGGGATTGAAGTATGAGTGTGTAGTTTGATATTAATTTCTTTTTCTGCAAATTAGATATCAGATTGCTCAAGTTGTTTATGGTTACCTCCGAAAGCCATAGCTGGACTAATGGCGAGGGATCAGAATATAAGTTGATGTAATTTGATTTAAATTTACTTTGTTGCAATTCTTGGATTTCTTTAAGCATAGTTTCTTTTGTGTTTAGACAGCAGCAAGGATAGTTTGGTTTTCATGCTCAATAGTTCACTGTTTTGATTTACTAGGTTAGCAACACATTTTCATTTCCTTTCAAGTTTTGTCATTGTATGTTTCAAATTCCTTTTGAAGTTTCAAGTTGGTAAATCATTATAAAGGATATCATTGCCTTGAACAACCATAACCATACTTGTTTTAGAATTTCCATCTCACATTAGAAAACTAAAAACGACAAAAAGATAAGAAATAGGTTATCTTGCACATATAGTGCGCCACACTTCATCAGCTTACGAATCCCAAATTGATAAATTAATGTAGCAATTTAGGACACACTAAATTGACCAAACATTTTGGCGCCGTTGCCGGGGAAGTGTAACTAGGTAGCCAATTTCTTTAAAAAAAAAAAAATAATAATAATAAAAGAAGGGAAAACTTGATAAATTCTTGAAGTATGCTCTCCTCTTGCACCTAGTGTGATCTAGAGGATCAGAAAAGAGAATTATTGGTTTAGTAATTTCTTAAGTATGCTCTCTTCTTGCACCTAGTGTGACCTGGAAGATCAGAAAGAGAATTATTAGCCCAAATTTTAAAAAATAAAAAAAATGACATGCATAGAGCAAGAGATTCTAGGGGAAGGTTTATAGCTAAAGCCAAGAGTTCGATTTTCACAACTCCATCTTCTTCAAGGCATAGAAAAGAATCACCACCATCTACCCCTAGCCTTAAGATTTTTGGAATTCAAGGAGCAGCTGAATTAGAGGATTCTCCTATACCACCTACTAAATCCCATTTGAAAAACAAAGAGACTCTCTCTCATCCTCCCTTGATAGAAAAACCAGAGGACTTTAAGGACTCTAAAGAAACTATCATGGCAGAGGAAATAATAGATGGATTTGGAGGGAGAGGTAGAGGTAGAGGAGGAGGAAACAATGGAGACAACAATGGTGAAGATAATAATGGAAGAAATAGGGAAGGAGATAACTTGTTTGGATTCCCTATAGTTGATGAGAAAACTCATACAACAATGAAAAATATCTCACCATCTGTCCTCCCTAAATTTTATGGATTGCGAAGTGAGGATCCTGAAACATTTCTGTTTGAGTTTGAAGTCGTGTGCCGAACCTATGACTATATGGAAGACTCTCAAAAACTCAAGCTGTTTCCTTCAACATTGAAGGGAGCCGCTTTGAAATGGTTCATGGGATTAGCCACCCAATCTATTAGGACTTGGAATGATATGAAACAAATTTTTTTGGATAGATACTTGGACTATTGTATGCCCACCAATCACAAGGATGAGGTATTCAAAATGATGCAAAAAGAAGATGAAAATTTGGAAGATTTACTTGAAAGATTTCAATACAACTTGAAAAGAGCAAAGATGAGCAACTTATATGATGAAACCTTGAAAGCCCTCATATTAAAAGCCATTAGAGATGAATGGATAGATATTTTAAACATGATGGGGAAAGGAGACATTTCTCAACTTCCACTTCGTGACATAACATAACTATGTGTCCATCTCTCAAGAGGAAAATCTAAAACAAGAAAAGGGCCTAGGGATCCTTCTCTTATTAGGGCTAACAAATCTGCAACTGGATCAGTAAGTAGGGCAGAGATTGGTAATATGCTTGATGAATTCAAAACTGATATCTTAGGGAGCCTTAGTGAACAACTAGACATCCTTAAAATCCAAAACAAGCAGAAAGCAGAAACAGATGCTCTAGCCATCTTTTGTCCGAAATGTAGGAAGAAACATGCTTTAAGGGAATGTCCCTTGGATGCAAAAGTTGTAGAAACATGTATGATTTGTTCAGAGAATCATGAGACCAAGGATTGTCCTTCAATTCCCGGACTCAAAGCTATCTTTCAAGAAGATCCAAATTCAGTAGAATCTCTCTGTTTTGTTGCAAGAAGACCTTGGCAGGGACAACAAACTCAAGGGTTTAACAACCCTATGAATCTTCAAACCCCACCAACTTGGAATCCTTGGCAACAACCTTGGCCCCAACATCAGAATTCATATCAGCCATGGGTACAAGGGATGCAAAATCCTAATGGGAGATTTACTCAATTTTATCAATATCCTCCATCTTTTCAAAATCAACAAGCTCCACAACTTCCAAACCCAAATCCACAACTTTCATTGCCATTTCCACAACAACAACATTCTCAACAAAATCCAAATCCTCAACTCATGCTCCCATACCAACAAAAGACAAATCAACTTCCAGCTCAGCCATTGCCAAATCCTAACAATAAAAATCCTCAGAACACTTACATGGTAGAAGGACAACAATTTACTACCTATATGATTGTTCCTCTCAATGATGTACAACTCAGATCTGGTAGAGTTTTAGAAAAACCTTCTATAGATATTCAAGAGCAAGATACCTCTGAGGAGGACTCTCTTAAAGTCAATGAGGGTTCTGAGGAAGCATCTCTTCAAAATTAAAACATTCAAAAAGAAAAAGAAAAGTTAACACCCACAACTCCTATAGTTGAGCAACTTGCATCTTCATCTACACCTCCTTTTCCTGAAAGACTACAAATTGACAAGGGGTGGAAAAACAAATCTTGTTGCCTAACTATGATTTTCTAGATGAATTGAAGAATGTTTGTATCAAGATTCCCTTGCTACAAGCCATTCGAGAGATTCCTATTCTAGCAAAAAAAATAAAGGAGTTGAGTTTTAAAAGACCAAGAAGGAAACTAAAAGATACAAGAAGAATCCACCTGGTAGGAAAAATTGCAGATATCATGATGGGAAAAATTACCATGCAGAAGTATGTAGATCCAGGAAGTCCAATTGTCAAGACACATATAAATGGGATAGAAATTCCAAACACATTGATTGACTTAGGGGCTGCTATTAACATTATGAGTAGATAGACTATGGACCAGCTAAAACTTCCTAACCTTATTTTTACACCTACTTTACTGCAACTTGCAGATCGATCAATTATTAAACCAGATGGTGTATTAGAAGATATTTCAGTCTCCTTAGATTCTTGGGAATATCAGGTAGATTTTATGATTTTGACTCCCAAGAGTAATCTAGGAGGGCACCCACTTATCTTAGGAAGACCTTGGCTAGCCACAGCTGATGCTTTTATTAGTTGTAGATCTGGGGATATGTACATTTCCAATGGTAATTCGACAAAGAAATTAAATTTGTATCCTCCAGCAAAAGCAATCACAGAAGTAGGAGATAATGAATGGGTTGATGATGAGGACACTATACAACCTGTCTTTACCATTTCTGAAATCAGTGAGGATAGTCAAATTATGAACACATTAGAAAATTTTGAGACATCTTCAGAATATGACCCCACACAATTTCAGTTGGAATCTAACATAGAATATTTATCATCAAGACAAATGTCTCTTTAATCTATGGAAGAGTTTGGTAGTTCTACCATTGAGATTTTTCCAGGGAAAACATTGAATATCAACAAACATTTGGAAAAGTCACAACAAGAAGAACTAATCAAAATCTTGCAAAAAAATTCTACTGCATTTGCATGGGAGTATACTGACATGAAAGGTATTGATCCTAAGACTTGCATCCATCATATCTATATTGAGGAAAACAGTAGACAAATCAGACAACCTCAAAGAAGGATGAATCCAAATCTTAGGGAGATAGTGAAAGAAGAGCTCCAAAAACTACTCAATGTAAACTTCATTTATCCAATTTCAGATAGCCGATGGGTTTCTCCTTTGGTTATAGTACCTAAAAAGAATGGTAAATGGAGGGTATGCATTGATTACAGGGAATTGAATAAAGCAACTTTGAAGGATCACTTTCCTTTGCCTTTTATTGATCAGGTATTAGATACATTAGTAGGTAAAAAGTACTTTTCATTTTTGGATGGTTTTAGTGGCTATAATCAAATTCAGGTAGCACCTGAAGATCAAGATAAGACCACATTTACTTTTCCATGGGGAACTTTTGCCTACCGAGTACTTCCTTTTGGGTTATGTAATGCACCTACAACATTCCAAAGAGCAGTACTAGGAATTTTTTCTGATCTAATCCATGATTGTGTAGAGGTTTATATGGATGATTTTACAGTTTATGGTTATTCATTTGAAGAGGCATTAGAAAATTTGGAAAAAGTTCTCATAAGATGTAAAGAAACAAACCTTTCATTAAGCCATGAAAAATGCTTTATGATGTTTACTGAAGGGATTGTTTTAGGACATCATATTTCCGGAGATGGGATTAAGGTTGATAGATCAAAAGTTGAAGTCATCTCCAAGTTGCCTATTCCAAATTGTCAAAGAGATGTTAGAAGTTTTCTAGGATTTATTGGTTACTATAGAAGATTTATAGAAAACTTCACTAAAATAGCATCTCCACTCTTCAAATTTCTTACAAAAGACTGTGAATTTAAATGGGATCCTGATTGTCAATCAGCCTTTGAAACTTTGAAAGCAAGAATATCTGAAGCACCTATCTTGAGAGGACCAAATTGGAAACTCCCTTTCCATATTTCTACAGATGCTTTAGATACAGCTCTAGGAGCTGTGTTGGGTCAAAAAGATTTAGTTCCTTATGCCATTTATTATACCAGTAAAAATTTGACTCCCACAAAGTTGAACTATACTGTGACTGAAAAAGAGTTTTTAGCTATTGTTCATGCAATTAATAAGTTTAGACATTACATAACAGGCTATGAAACTTTTATTCATACTGACCATTCTGCAATTAGATATTTAATGAACAAACCTGTTACTAATGGCAGAGTGACAAGATGGCTTTTACTTTTGCAAGAATTCAATATTACTGTGTTGGATAGACCTAGAAAACAGAATACAGTAGCTGATTTCTTGTCTAGGATTCAGAATACTAAAGAAGATTCTCCTGTAGAAGATAAGTTTCCTGATGAATATTTGTTTGCAGTAACTATTAAGACCCCTTGGTATGCAGATATTGCTAACTATTTGGTTACAGGGAAACTACCTTCACATTTATTTCCAAATGAAAAACGAAAAATTATTCAGGAGAGTTCAAAATATTCATGGATTTCTAACGAATTGTTTAAAACAGGGCCAAATCTTGTGATCAGAAGATGTGTCAGGGAAGATGAAATGCCTGATATTCTTAAGGCATGTCATGATGAACCATGCAGCGGACACTTTGCAAACAAAAGGATGGCCTATAAAATCCTCTCTTTAGGATATTATTGGCCTTCCCTCTTCAAAGATGCAAAACAATATGTCAAAAGGTGTGACAGCTGCCAAAGAGTAGGGAAACCTACCCTTTCAAATGAAATGCCATTGCAAACACAGGTGCTCATTGAACCCTTTGAAAAATGGGCTTTAGATTTCATTGGACCTATTAATCCACCATCTAAACAAAAGAAGTATATATTGGTTTGTACTGATTATGTTACTAAATGGGTAGAATCCAAAGCATTAGTATCTGCTACTGAAAATTCAGTTGTTCATTTTCTTTATGAGGATATTTTTACTTGCTTTGGTGTTCCAAGAGAAATTGTGACAGATCAAGGAAGCCAATTCACATCCAACTTGGTGGAGAAGTTGATGGAAGAATACAAAATCAAGCACGGAAGATCTACTCCTTACCATCCGCAAGCAAATGGTCAAGTGGAGTCTACAAACAAAGTTCTTGAAAGTATCATCACCAAAACTGTTCATCTACATAGAAGAGATTGGGCAAAAAGGCTTTCTGAAGCCTTGTGGGCCTACAGAACTACATGGAGAAATACAATAGGACATTCTCCCTATGAACTTGTTTATGGGAAAGAAGTCCTACTCCCCATTGAGTTCCAAGTCAAGACCTTCAAGATAGCAGTTCAGTTGGGGATGGACTTATCAGAAGCCCAAAAGCATAGAATGGAGCAATTAAATGAGCTAGATGAGATTAGACAAGAGGCAATTCTAAGAACTGATCTAGTTCAATATCAAAGAGCTAAATGGCATGACAAGTACATCAAAGAGAAGAAGTTTCAAGAAGGAGATTGGGCATTATTATTTGATTCCAAGTTTAAAGATTTTCGAGGAAAATTTCAGACTCATTGGCTTGGGCCATATGAGATTGACAAGATCTTTAGCAATGGAGCGGTAAGAATAAAGACCATTGATGAGTTTCAAACTCCTCTTATTGTGAATGGCCACAGATTGAAAATTTATCATAAGCCACTCTCAAAAGAGGAATTTGTCAAAATGTTTCAAGAAAATTCTGCAATCAGGCTGGTACAGAAGAATTCTTCTTCTCCACCAGCCTAGCTTTTGTTCTTTTCAATTAAAAAATAAAAAAATAAAAATTGTATAAGCCTGAAAACCAATCACTGATTGGCAGTCTTATACAGAAAATATTGGGTGAAAATCAGGAACACCTGACACCCTATATTTTCCAAAAAAAAAATCTCTCTCTTTCATTTCACAAGTCTTGTGACCACCCACTCCATTCCATTCCACTTCATTTCACTCCACTTCATTCCATTTCACTTCATTTTTCATTCCATTTTACCAATAAAATTCTCTTTCATGACCATTTCCATTTAGTCATTTGTCATCCGTTCATTTCCATTCACCCAAATAATAGCTGTGTCAGTTTCCGCAGCTGACATCTGTTTCCGCAGCTGACACCAGTTTCCGCAGCCAGAAGCAGATTCCGCAGCCAGAAGCAGATTCCGCAGCTACCACTCTGTTTTCAAAAGAATGTATAGCCAGATGTTATTTCCATAATCTTGAAATAAAATGCAGGTATGAGGACCAAAAATGAAGACATGGAGCATTCAAGATATCAATGAGGAGCAACAAATTGAAGACCAAGGAAAAAAGGCAAAGATTCCAAGGTATGAGTAAAAATTCATTTCAAATGGCATTTAAAACACATTTTTATATAGTTCTAAGCCATAAGCTCCATCCATTATGTGCAATGATTATATTGACAAACTCCGTAACCCTTTCACAATCTCCATATGATCCTCCCGCATTCATTCTCAAACGGTCCCATAATTAAACCTCCGATCTTCACTCATACTCCGATATTCCACCTGTGACAATGAGACGTAGTTGATTTGACTACGGCTTCTTTCAGCCGCATAAAATCCATAGCCATTGTTTAAACGTGCTTACATTTATTTTGCAGCCACCAAATTTCAAACACTGCCGGATGTGTTATACTCTTCCTATTGTTCTATTAATCTCACAGCCGTATCTCTGCCGTGCTCACGAAACCCTTCTCTGTTCCGCTTCGTTCTCTATTACGCTACAGTCTGTATACCCACTCTCTGATATCTACCTACAGTCATCGTGCTCATTTCTGTTTATTCAGCCGTCCTACTTCCATTGAACCCTCCTCACGCAGGCAAGTTTTTATAGAGCAGAAAGAAGGATGGGTAAATTGTTGAGAGCAGAACCAGAAGGACCTAAGTTCATGGAAGGATATCCGCAAGTCAGGGATATATTGAAGAAGGCAAAGTGGCTGCGGTTTATCCAAAAGTTTAGAGGCTACCATAAAGAAGTGACAAAAGCTTTTGCAAGGTCGTTCAATGGCCTGGAGGTAGAGATTGGAGACCTTAAGTTTACGGTGAATGAGGCATCTATAGCATCTGCCACAGAACTTCTTCAAGAGGGTGAACAATGGTTTAAGAACAAAATCATTAGTGATGAAGCTTGGAGAGTAATTCTACATAACCCAGGTATGGACATAACTATTTTTAAAAGAGGAATTCATGTTCATGCTTTGAAAGAGGAATGGGCTACTTTGCTGCTAGTTGTTCAAAAATTCATCACCTGTGAAGGCCGTTTTGGGTCCATGTATATGTACCATACCAAGTTGCTGATGAATTTTCTAGATAATAAAACTCTCAATCTTCCATATTTTCTATTAAATAGTTTGAAAAAGATGTCTGTGACTGTTCAGAAACATTTAGGGGATGTAGAACCACATCTATATCACCATGGTCTTGTAAAAATTTTGATTGAAAAAGAGTTAAAGGAGAAGAAGGACACATGGGAACAATTTTTTATTAGAAATTTCTTTGAGGAACCTCAAGAAATTCCTGAAGGTAGCACATCAAGAAGGAGTAGGAGAAAAAGAAAAAATGATGAAACTCAAAGTACTCCTACTACTACAATTGAAAGCACTAGTAGGGAAGAGAGATTTTCAAAAAGGAAGAAGAAAGAAACCAAGGGTAAAAAGCCAATAACATCAAAAGAGAGAAAAAGTATTGAGGCTATACATCAAACCCCTTCTTCCGAAGAAGAATATCATCAAGTGTTATCTGAGAGATTGGTTCATCTTCAAGAACAGTTATCTATAGCCAAGAAGAAAGAGAAAGGGAAACAAAAGCAAAAAGATAGTGGTCCACAGCGTGTGAGAAGAAGTTCCAGACTTAAGGGGAAATTGAGGAAAACGCAAATGAAGGGACCACATTTCATTGATTTGGGAGAAGAAACATCTGAACAGTCCCCAGCTGACCATAGTCCATCTCACTCTCAATCAGTCAGTGAACCTGGTTCATTTCATTCTCAGTCAGAAATTGAACATAGTCCATCCCATTCTCAGCAAGATGTTGATGTGAGCCCTTCTCAGCCAGATTTTGAAGACAACTCTCCTTCACGGCATTTTGGGGACAGCCCAATAAAAATGACACCTGATATAGACCCCAAGCAACAAGAAGTATATGATTATATAGAATCTTTAGAAAAAGCAGCTACAGGTCCTAGTACTTCGTCCATTCAGCCTCACACAGTACAAAATGATCTAGTCCAATCACTGAAACAGGAAGTCTTTGAGCTGGAGCTTTTAAATAAACACATTAAAAATGAAAATGAAGCATTGAAGGAACAAAGAAAATTGGACAAAATCATTCATGATAATACCATGCTACATCTGGGAATATGGCAGAAGAAGAACAGGAAATTGAAAAAGAAATGCCAGAAGTTAAGCAGAGCACTGGTTAATATCAAATTTAGATGCTTAATGAAGAAGCCCAGAATGTTAGCAGCACCAAGGAAGAAGAGGAGAGGATTGGATGTACTGGCTGAAGTGTCAAGGCATATGAACTGAAGAAGGATTATCAAAATTTTGGTTGCATGAGGACATGCAACACCTTCACAGTGAGGGTATGTTGAGTCTCAAATCTGCATCTTTCTTATACATCTTCCTAGACCTTTTTCATTCACCTGAACCTTCCAAGTTGTCAATATCATTGTATATTAATTGCAAAAGAGCATATAAAATGGTTTTTAACTATATTTTGTGTCTGCTGTTTGATTTAGATTTTTTCTCATTTAGCTGCGGAATCTTGCCACTTTTCGTAGCTGCTGCAACTTTCCGCAGCCATTTTGTGAAAGTCTATGTTACAGGTGTCTTCAGGAAAAACGAGCCACATGGGCAAGTCAGAAATGATGTGGAAATGGATCGTGTCCTATTGGCTCGAGCAAAATCACCTAAGGAGGCTGCGGTCAAAGGTGGCCAAGTGGAAGTCAACCGTAGAGTCCCACGGTGACAGGACTCTGTTTCTCATCACGTGAGGATTTGCATGACCGTTTCTAACTTACGGGAGACACATCAACACCTGTACACAGCTCCATAAGCCGAATCCAACATCCACTCTTCATATATTTACTCCTCAACGCGGCCATGATCCTAGATCTCTAGACGTAATGGTTTACGTGTTTTCTATCAGCATAAACTTTAGGGAATTAGTTATATTTCCTTTGTTATAAATAATGTGTTTGCATACGCATATTAGATTAGTCTCCATTAGCCTCCAGATAGCTCTGTAATGTAATTACGTTTCCACTGTGCCGTAATATCACCTCTCTGTTATGACTGCATTTTAATATATAAGAAGACTCTGTTTCCAAGCGTAATTCGTATTTGAAGGCTGTTGCCAAGGCTGGTGCAGAGGGCCCCTGCACACGCTGAGGTTTTGTGCATTATTGTATAGTTCTTGTTTTATTTCTTTAAATTCATTGTGCCATAATCATTCAAGTGTTTAAAAGTTGCATCTTTCATGGTATTTATGCTTCATCTCATTTTATAATCTTTCATGCTTTACACTTTACTTCTGTCCATAATCTTTCATGTTTTATGTTAACTGATCAGTGTTCTTGTTTCAGATTTCAAATAGGAAGCCCGGGCATTTGCATATCTTTTGACTAATGACATGGAATCAATATTGTTCTGCTGCTAATTTAATTTTCTTAGTTTCTGTTTAATTTCAGTACTGCTTTGTTTATTTCAGTCTTGCACATTTGTTTCAGTAGTTAGATTTAGATATATTAAATTGCTCATGTCATTTTCAGTTACCTCCGAAAGCCACAGCTGGACTGATGGTGAGGGATTGAAGTATGAGTGTGTAGTTTGATATTAGTTTACTTTATGCAAGTTAGATATATTAAATTGCTCATGTCATTTTCAGTTACCTCCGAAAGCCACAGCTGGACTGATGGTGAGGGATTGAAGTATGAATGTGTAGTTTGATATTAGTTTACTTTCTGCAAGATTAGATATATTAAATTGCTCATGTCATTTTCAGTTACCTCCGAAAGCCACAGCTGGACTGATGGTGAGGGATTGAAGTATGAGTGTGTAGTTTGATATTAGTTTACTTTCTGCAAGTTAGATATATTAAATTGCTCATGTCATTTTCAGTTACCTCCGAAAGCCACAACTGGACTGATGGTGAGGGATTGAAATATGAGTGTGTAGTTTTATAGTAGTTTCTTTTTTTTGCAAATTAGATATCAGATTTCTCAATTTGTTTATGGTTACCTCCGAAATCCATAGCTGGACTAATGGCGAGGGATCAAAATATAAGTTGATGTAATTTGATTTAGATTTACTTTGTTGCAATTCTTGGATTTCTTTAAGCATAGTTTCTTTTGTGTTTAGACAGCAGCAAGGATAGTTTGGTTTTCATGCTCAATAGTTCACTGTTTTGATTTACTAGGTTAGCAGCACATTTTCATTTCCTTTCAAGTTTTTTCATTGTATGTTTCAAATTCATTTTGAAGTTTCAAGTTGGTAAATCATTATAAAGGATATCATTGCCTTGAACAATCATAACCATAATTGTTTTTATTTTATAATTTCCATCTCACATTAGAAAACTAAAAACGACAAAAAGATAAGAAATAGGTTATCTTGCACATATAGTGCGCCACACTTCATCAGCTTACGAATCCCGGATTGATAAATTAATGTAGAAATTTAGGACACACTAAATTGACCAAACACCCCCCTTGTCAAAATCCCTCCCCTAATCCTTCTAAACTTTCCCCAAAATCCCCTCTAAACCATATGCACATCCCTTGTGTGGTTTAATTTCCCTTTCGTTCCCCTATCGTCACCCTTTATTGGCCTGAAAATGCTCCGAAAATGGGCCAAAAACCATGTTTTACATATAGATGGGCTTAGCACCTTTCGGCACTAGCCCCCTTATATTTTCCACCGCGTGACCTTGGTGCTAGAACCAGGCGCCAAGGCGGACAATGCTTACCGCAATTATATATCGTGAGCAGTTTAAACCATCGATATGTATAGATTGGACGGTCGTCACAGATCAGCGCCGCGCCCGTGGTCCACTCCTTTCACCTCCCGATCACATAATCCACCATTCATTTAACCTACTAATCCAACGGTTAATAGTTCGTTTGCCCTGGTGGTCCCCGCGCCAACACTGTTCAAAAACCAGCCGGTTTATATCGCACCACCGTTGGAGGGCTGGTAGTATTTTTTATTTTGGAGTGAAGTCATTCACCACAGGACGCGTGGCACCAGCACTGTTTGAAAACCGCCCCCCATCGCACATTATCGTTCGGCAGAAAACCTAGCGCGATATGCACGTGCACCGTCCGATCCAGAGCTGCCCATCCAACGGTGATCTCTCCTCAAAGTTGCACGGGGGATAACCCAAGGCAATCATACCCCTGGCCCAGCATCAGTCACCCTCCACGATTTTTCAGCTGTCGATCTCCTACTGAGATCGGACGGTCCAGATTAACTGCATGTCCCACTCTTGACCAGTCCTACCACATCATCCATTCCACGTGTGTTCGTTGCTTTATCGTCCGTCCCCATTTATAATTCATTCAAAGGTAAAAATGTTGATATTTTACGTTAAATTTCCACCTTGCTATCCTCGAAAGAATTCCCTGCTGATCCACTGTGTTCCTCCACGAAATCCTCTGCATTCATCATGCCATGTCACCATTCTTTGCAGTGATCCATGGCACCCTCCCCATGCATGTTTTTGCTTAACATTTTTTCGTGTTTTGTAGGGTTACAAGCAGCAAAAAATTCCATGACTCATATGCGCTGTTGTGGTGGCACAGTGCATAGAAGAAGCTGAATTTAGAGCCCGATATTACAGGAAAATGTCCGGAAAGGTGTCTACAACATAAATTTCATCAAAGGACAGAGTTCAAACTCTGAAAAATCTCTCCGGCGCCATTAAAGCTTGATTTTTCACTGACAAAGACAGTTTGAAGTGGCAAAGAGTATTAGTACAGAGTTTGGGAGTTCTTATGTACATCATTGAAGATCTTAAGCCTTAATCCAGTGTTTCAAAGGCAAGGTACCAAAATTGAAGACCCCATGGATCACTCAGAAGATCCAGTGCACAGAAAACCATAATAACAGGGTTTTGACATCAGCAGAGCGTTCTTCCATCAAAGGACAAGTTGCCTATACCGTTTGTATTCTATACCATGTTCTAGGGAGATTTGCGGTCCTGACAACAGTCCTGATGCTATCAGAGCATTTGATTCATAGTATGGAAGACCCTAGCATCATTTATTTACCTTTTAGTTTATTCACCTAAATTACTATAAAGTATTGCAGCCTAAGTACACCAGAGACATACCTGGAGTAAATGGAAACCTGACGAAGACCACTCTTTCATACAAAGAGTGCCATGGATAAATGCACATAATTTAAATAGAATGGGCCTCGACCCTCTTCCTCTTTCGAGTTTTTAATGCTACATTTAGTTTTCTACCTACTTTCTCTGCTCCACTTGAGCTATAAATTTAATGAAGAAACTCATTGTAAAGGTTGTTGATCGGCTATCAGAGAATTACAAGTTGTTTCTTTTGAGACATAGTCTCTGTGTAAAGTTGTAAGATAGGCAGAAGAAGATGTTTTTAGAAAGAATATTTAGCTATTGGTAATGTTGTACTTGACTGGTGTTGCTCTTTAATATGAAAAGCACATTTCTTTGGATCCTGATCTAAAGCTGCGATGATGTTTTCCTGTCTTTGTGTTTTATTTCATTTCATTTCATTTCTACTGGCTCGCATCAGAAATCTAGCATAGGATTTACCCTTGTTAGGTACCCTATGTTTTTTCTCTCCTTGCCTTCAATGTTTTTCTACTATATGTGTTATCTAAGGTTTGGTTTCAATTAATTTAACTAGTGTAGTGGATGTTATTTCCTGCTAGCTGATGTATGGATTAATGAATCTATTCTTATATGTTCTTGTTAGGGTTTAATTGAATGAATTGGGAACACTGGGAGGTATAGAAATATGTCTCTATCTCACTAGGATCCTTTTTAGTTAATTGAACTCTTGCTAAGATCCCTCAAGTTGGAGGTCGAAGCATTGAGATTTCAAAGTCTCTCTCTGATCTCAGGTATTTAACTTTGTGTTCTAAACATTTAATGTTTCTTGTCTGAAGATTTAGCCTTTGGATTTTAGTTCACAGGTGTTCAATGGCATGTCCTGTCCCTCGATCTGATTTCTAAAGGTCACCTTGGAGGTTTCCTTGCTTTCACCTTCTTTCTTGCCTTTTTACCATCACACAATCATCTTTAAGATCCAATGCTTTAGACGACTAGCCCAACTAAAAGCCTGCACATTGAATAGCAAGTAAAACTTTCCTGACTCCATTGCCCAATGGTCTTGAATGTTCCCTGGATTATCTCTCCTTTGCCTAAAATCCTCTTTTCTCATCCTTGTCTTATATCAAACCTTTCTTTCCTGATTCCCAACAACCAAACATACATCAAACAAACAAACCCCGAGCCTTATAACTAGCCTAATATATTAACACTGAGATTCAAAGTCATACACCTTTGACATATCATAGAGAGATCCCTCTCTGGACCCAAGAGGGCTAGATCCTGAGGTCTGAAAGTGGTTTGATGTTGTCTCATCTTTTGGCATTGCCAACCTTGCCAAAACATGGGAACCCCAATAGAGTATAGGGGTTCCTATACAGGAAGAACCACCCATTGACCCCTCCGAGTTCATCAACATTCGGCTTTCACCACCACGTACCATTCCACCTCTGTCTTATCAGTCCGTTCCACCTCCACCTACCACTTCATCTGCACCATCCAATTCATCCACCACCGTTTCAGACCTAGCCATTTGAGATCTACTTAATGGGGACTATAGGGCCAAGGTTGACTCCAGTAATGCAGCAGTTGTACCACCAGTCGACCCCACTGGGGAACCCCAAGTCTCTTTTTCTGATATAATTATGCAGATTTCACAAATTGTTGCCGACTCAACTAAGGCTCAGCCTGAGCCTACTATATTTCCACAGACCACCCACATAGAACAGCGGGAGCGACCGGACCTAAATATGGCCGACTCAGCACCTCATTAGACCCCACCACTGTCCCCTCAAGAGAACTCCACCCGATCATTTGCCATTGGGAAACCCCTCCAGGAACGACGACCGGATCAAAGCACTTCGGGGGTCGCCAATTTAGAAACATGGGGTACGACTCAGCTGTACCACTTTATCCAGAGGGCAGCCCATCAGGTGGAATGACTTCATTTTGAACTGCAGCAAAGGTGCGAAGAGCAACAACAACAGATCACCGCACTTACTGAACAATGTAAATAGCTCACATTCACACACGGATAGCTACAGGGTCAGATAAACGAGGTGGCCAGGGTGTTTTCAGGGCTATGGCCAGCCGTCGAGGCTAACTACACTCAGATGCCTGCAGATGTATCAGAGACAAATATCGTCGAGCAGGCCCTCCACCTCAGGATCGCATTGAATGGCCTCCACAAGGAAAATGCAGAGCTCCAAGTAGCGTTAGTAGCACGGCTAGCGCTGCCCGATCCAGAGGTAGTTTATATAGCACAAATTGTAGAGAAACAGGGCCAGGTCACCCAGATGTAGGAAACACTTAACTCTGTAGCGCGCGACGCTTATGACCTCCTAAAATGTCTCCAAGAGTGCTCAACGACCCTTACAGTCAAGACGCAGCCCATTTCAGTGCAGCTACAACAAATTTCGAAGGAAATTCAAGATGCCACGGATCCCTCGTAGTTGGACCAGCTATACGCTCAAGCAGATGCTTTGGAGGTCCAAATCCATCAAATAGAGGCCAACTCAACCATGGCCAAACAAGAAATTCGAGAGGTTCGCCAGCCCCTCCAACTCAGTGCCAAGACAATGCAGCAGTTAGCCACTGAGGCCGAAACCCAAATCGGCACAGTGTTCGGGACTGTACCGGTGCACGTTAGGGAGGCAGCTGTCACCAAGATCACCGTAGAGATAGATGCATTGTTATAGGGGTGGTAGCAAGCTTTAATGACCTTGAACAAGCTTAAGGCTTCAACGTTCAGCAAGGTCCCGGAGTTGGGGCCCTTGTTTGGGCAGAAGACTGAAGGCACATAGCAAGAACAGGGCACGGGGTCCGGTGGGGTGATGGAAATAGAGACAGTGATTTGTGATTGACTCAAGATGAGTCAAGAAACTGTGGTCGGGGCCTGTTAGGGCCCTTGTTTTGAATTTTGAAATAAGAAAATTTTTTTGGGTTGTGAAACGACACATGGCAGCTGCGACCAAGCCGCAACTACGGTGAGTAACAGAGCTACCAAGGTTGCGGGGGAACAGGAGATAGCTAAAGAAAGTGGATGCATAAGTACAAATGAAGAGAAGACACAACAGAAGAAAGAGAGTAGAACTCATAGACAACAAGAGAGAAGCTGAAAGCAGCCGAAAAAGAACGCAAGAGGAACTAGCAGTTGCGATGGCGGGTGAATAAATAGCCGTCACCTGGCCAAAAGAAGAGAGACGTATGTAGATAGATTGAAGAAGATTGAGAAGATGCTGCAGGAGAGATATGTTCCAAGCATGATACCTTCATAGTTCCTAGGCTTCTCGTATCTATCTTTCTTTCCCATGAAATGTTTGTAACAAAATTGTAAGCTCTTCCTGTGGAAGCGATGTAACTATGGATCCGGCTAAAGTTAACAATATATTTGCAGGTTTCTTTCTTATTATATGAGTTACATGCATGCATGATGTTTGTGATGTCTCAAAATTTTATTTTCTTAGTATCTGTTTAGTCTTCTGAATGTTCTTGTATATATGATGATGTTTATGCAATCAATTCCATATTAATCATGAGTTGTAGATCCTTCCACCACCATCGATCTATTCCCCTTCTGCATGTGGTCGTGACACGCCTAGGGTGAGAATCTCTGCTCTCCGCAGTAGGGTGAAAATGCCGCCGTGGTTCTAGAATACCGCAGATTCCCTTGTTGGCCCCAATCTTTGAACCTGGGTCTTGCCTGCGAGACCTGTTTCTTCGCCAACAACCACTGATAAATTCTGTTATACCAAGAAGTGGCTAATTTTGTTCTTCAAAAATTCAAGAGATATTTCCCTTTCAAAACCTATCATATTTGAAGTTTTTTTGAAGATAACTAACCTCTAAGTTAATATTCACTACTGTTTCCCTTTTGTCCTGAAAAATCTATTGTTTTCCTGAAGAAAAAGACTGCTCAAAAACCCCATTTTCATCATTTTTACCCCTCCTTTCACTCATAAAACAACCCCATTTTCATCCTTTTTTCTCCATGAAAATCCTCCAAAAATACCTTCACTTTGTTTCCAAATCAACCAAAACCCCATTTAAAACCTTTTATTCCCCTTTACTTGGTTTTAAAAATTCCCTTTTCCTCTACCAGAACCCTCAAATTTCCTCAAAAACTCTGTTTTTTCAGGCCAAAAACACTCTTTTCTGCATATAATTCTCTTAAGCCCCCGACGGCTTAACTCTGGTAGATCTCTGCTTCATAAGACCCTAGCCCTGCAATCAGGTGCTTAAAGGACTTAAAAACTCTTTTAGAACCTCATTTTCCTTTGTTATTTCTAAAACCCGATGAAGTGATTCGGAACAAATCTCGACTGTCGATCTAAACCGATCAACGGCTCTCGCTCCATCACAAATTAGCTAATCGCAAAAATATTATCCAGTTCCTATTGACCTCCGCCGATTGCAATCCTACGATTAAATCTTGGCCATTGAATCCATAAGAACCAACGGCTCATATTTAATCGCGCTCCGTCATAAACCCTTTACCATCGCACCCCTGATTAAATCTCCACCGTTGATCTCCGAATCCGATCCAATGGTCAGCGCTTAATCGCGCATCGTAAAATCAAAAGCCTCGAAATTTTAGCCCTTTCCCTTTCTCTAATGCAATTAAATCCTGACTTTTCATTCTGCCAGATCTGATGGCCAATGTTTCATCGCATCACGCCCATCCATCGCCTGATCCTCCACTGTTCTGACCTTGCAATCAAATCTCCGCTATTGATTGCCTCTAATCCAATGGTCCACATTACGACTGCTCTTCACACTCCGCCCTTTTCATATCTCCCCCTCGATAGATCTAGACCATCCATTCCCATGATCCAACGGTCAGGATCTAAACTGCCATTAACCCCACTCACCTTTTTTCGCCCGTGCAACTTCCCCTCTGTCGCGTGCGATCTGCACCATCGGATCTCCAACCTCTAATCCGATGGCTAGAAACCTATTTCATGTAATTTTGCGCCTTAACGTTAATGCCAGAAAATTGCGCAAAATGGGCGGTATTAAAAAGACAAGTGTCGGCCAGCGAAGCATATCGCGTTTTATTTGAGAAATTTCAAAACCACTTCAGAGCCACGCGAATACCACCAGCTGATTTTTGCTTACCACCATCTTCTGCAAAGAATTTTCTCATGTGCTCTCTGCCGTCCATCATTCTCATCCAACGGATCAGATTAGATTTCAACCCCAAAGTCATTTCACCCCTCTATCCTCCCTGAAGACTCCCTTAGTCAATCTCAACCGTTCATTGTTTTGATCGAACAATTCTCGTCAGATCACAACTCCAAGTCTCTTTCCCTTCGTATTTCCTTTCTCCACCATTGAAATGTTTCGATCCAATAGTCCCCATTATATCCATATCCCATTTCATTGCCCTCCGCCTATTCTCCAAAGGACTTCATCTGAAGATCTTGACCATTCATCACTTGAATCCAATGGCCCAGATCATTCTGTGACCCCAAGCTTCATTTAAATCCTTTTTCACCTCCGATTAAGGTTTTTCTCCCTTTCTTTGCAATTTCCTCCATTCCGCTATGACTGTTTCCCCTCTGCATTATAAAACTCCTGATTTATATCAGCCATTGATCAATCTAGATCACTGGCTCAGACTTAATCTTTCCTCCTTTTTCATCCAACTACCTCTCCATCAACCCATCGAGCAGTCTCGATTGTCGATTAGTATGGATTGACAGCCACAATTTATTCTCACACCCAAAGCACCCTTTGACCTATTCTTCACAATTTTTCTTAATTTTTGCTCGTTCTGTGCAGGTTTTTAAGGTTTCTCCACAGTTTCAAAGGAAATCAAAGGCTGGGGATGATGATCCCCCAGGCCACTATCAATGAGGAAAATGAATATACAGGGTTTGAACAACAATTTTAACCATGTCTCATGAACATTGGTAATATTATAAAAACCCTCCGCGCACCTGCAACACAACAAAAACACAATTAGAGTCAATTTATTGAAGAAAACCAACATTGAAGACAGGAGATCAAGGAGTATCAATGTCAAAGGATAAAATCAGAGAAAAAGCAAAGATTAATTATTTTAAATAGATTTTAAAGGGATTAAGGCACCAATTCGAGAATCAAAGGCCTAATCCATGCAATCAACATAGGATAAAGACCTGAAGATGAAGATTTAAGCCTAATTAGGCCTAAAACACAGATCAAAGATAGATTAAAAGTTTTTTAGGAAAAACAGAGGAATATATCAGTCCAAGGACACCTCAGAGTCACATCAAAGGGGCTAATTGAATCCCCCAGCTACCAAAGAGCCACCTGCAGCCTCAAAGCAATCAAAGAAGGCATAGTTATTTCCCAATTCGAAGATATTTGCATAAAGACACCTGAACAATTATTGTGAATAAAAGAACAAAATTTAAATTGTCAGTAAAGTTATTGCAAAGATAAGAAAATGCCTTATAGTCAATCTTTTTACCCATTGAACCTTAAAAATCATAAACAGAGTAAATGAAACATAGTTGTAATTCAATGCATTCCTGCCTTATGCCTTGCATGGTTTTCAAGGCTAGGAGTTGCATTTAGTGTAGAATTTGTTACTCTTCAATCCTAAAACTCTTCCACCTCCTCATTTCTTCTATAAATATTGCTGAAGAAGATGAGAAGTTGTTGTTTGATTGTTCACTAGTTTTAATACTGGAACTCTCTGAAATAATACATAGTCTGTCTGAAGTTGAGGGAGAAATTGAAGTCTTGGAAGGTTGATGATGTTGTTGCATGCTTTTTCTTGAGAAGGCTCTATCATTGGATCCATGAGCTTGGCTGTTGGTGAAGTATTATGAACTATTTAATCTTTCCCCTATTTTCATTCTGTTCCATAAATGCTTACCATAGTAGGATGAAATTTTTAGGTTAAGAAATGACTCCTAGAAGCACCTTAGACCTGTTCACCCTTCACTATTTTATGTTTTCTTCTGCTGAGGTATTTAAGAGTATTCAATCTCTCTCTTTAGTCCTCATGCTTGTTTATTTCTCTAATATTTCAAATAGTTGGTTTCAGCATGATTTATGGTTTTCCCTGCTTGTCTGCTGCCACTTGAAAGCTGTTATTGAAGTCTCCCTTTGAAGTACCATTGTTTTAAGTTAGCCAAGGAGGCCTGTTTTGATCTTGCCCTTTGTCATTGCTTGAACAATTGTTTTGAAGGTCTTTATAATTGTGATCATAGATTTTTTTAGGTGTTCCCTCTTCTATGACTGCAATTATCAGTGAATCTTTTATGCTTTCTAAGTCAGTTGAAATAAAATCTTTGATTAAATAGGATGTGCACCCGAATCTTAGATTTCATTTTAAAAGTAGTCATGAAGTCATCATTTGCTTAAAGTGTGGTTTGTAGAATTCATGGTTAGCCCTGTCTATCAAATACCTCTTTATTGTTCAAGCTATGCTTTCAAGTTCCATTTGTTGAGAATTCAAACTCTCTTTCCAAATCATTAATGTCCATCTCATTCCAAAAAACCAAAGGATCCTATGGCCAAGTTATATTTTCCCTTTGATATCCCATATCCATTGATAAGTTTGTTATAAACTCTTCTTGACTCCATTTCCCAATGAATTAGACATTTCCCCTTTCTATCTATCTTTCCTAGATCTTTCATGCTCTACTATGTTCTTCAACCAATCAAACAAACAAACATTTGCACTTAATAACTAGTCTAAAACCAATACTCAAAGCAAACAAGATAAACCTTTGCAAACAAACAATTTGAGAGATCCCCATGAGGAATAGATCCTGGAACTCCAAAGATTGGTTCTGATGTTTCCTTGTCTTTTGATTGGCCAATCTATCAAAACACAGGACCCCAAAAAATTGCAGCATCTAATATTAGGCTATAGCTTCAACCTCCTTGATAGTGTAGTTATTTCTAGTCGTTGTGTATTCAACAACGTCAACTTGGGAGGCGGAAGAAGGAGATATATCTCAAGCTTCCATCTTGGAGATATGAAGGAGGGATCATACCTTCATGCATTGAGATGATTTTATATCATTGCAATCATATTATCTTCAATTCATGCAGTAGATAAGCATACCTAGCAGTCATATAGTGCAAGCCCTAGGAGGGTGATTTTCCAAGGTTGTCAAATATGGAAATCTATTGGCTTGAGGGGTCCTGACCTAGGTTTGGTGTGCAAGGTTTGCAAAAAAAACCCTATACTACTGGCCCTTTCGGTAGTGACCTGCTTGTGCAGGTCATAGTCTCACCCGAAGTAGTATGGGTGGGTGCTGAAACCAGGTTTCCGCACCTTGAGAAAGGAAGGGTAAGGCAAGCAGGGTTGTGTTCTGTTTAGATCATCTCTATGCAAGGTCAAGTATATGTCCAATTGCATCCACATGCAATAGATCTACAATTATATGCTTCTCATAACATTAACACAACATTACATACTCAAACAAAATAGATCTAGATTTACTTCAATACATAGACTTTTGCAGCATGATATAACCAAAGCAGAATAAATCAATCATTCAATATATAGACCTTCGCAGTGCAAAGACAGAGAAATGCATAACACAATAATTATCAGCAACCCATTCAATAGTACTCACAGATTCAGATCCAATAATCTTGCATATTCATTCATTCGTTACCCTTACAATTCCCTTCCCAACCTACGCACATAGCAGCAGGGTCCGCACACTGCTGGACTAGGATCTCTGCGCACATAGCCATCAGGAGTCCATTCTCCAAAAAACCCAACAGATCACTTACACAACAGATCGAATAAATAGCTTAGCCAATTCTTACCTCTTACAATCTGAAATGCTTCTCTATTTATAAAAATCTAGCTTTAATATTCCTATGGTCCGCAACCCATGGTTTTCGGACCCCTAGATTACCCTTTATCCCCATTACAATGCTTTTCGGGGCTTTGACCCACCCCAAAACCCCTGCGCTATACTAAATATAACAAAATAACCAAAATTGGTCGGTTTTGTAGCTTGTTAGGAGACCCCATTCCAACAGTCCCCCGACACAATCTTGTGACTCATCCCGAGTCACTCCACCGGTGCGTCACCGAATTTTGTTCGTAGAGTGTCCAGAGAGCGGGTAAGTGGAGGGAGGATCGCCTGGCATTGAGACCCATCTTCGTGTGCGGAAGTGAAAATATTCTGGGAAGGTATATTGTTAGTAGCCGGGGTAACACTTGCTAATAATTGATTAAGGCGCTTATTGGTGTCATCAATGTCATGCATTAATTGGATGGCCGAAGAAGTCCAGGGCTTTAGGCGTGCCGTTTCTGTCGAAGCTTCGTAATCTCATCCTGAAGGTCATTGCTGGTTTTCAATCCTGATAAACATTGGGCAGGTATCAAAGTAGACAACGTAGTACTGATTTCTTCCACAGCCTTCTCATGCTAGCGTAATTTCTGATTGATTTGTTGGAGAACGGCGTCGTGCTGGACCTGGGAACAAAGTTGTATGGCTGATTCCATCAAAGCAATACCTTGATCTATTTGCCCCTTAATCATTGTAGTGGCTTCTGTGATAAATGCAGTACTTGGGCATGGTCTTCTGGTGGGGTGCCAGGTTGCAGCTTGTTCTTCAACTCCAAAACCTCCAGGCAGGAGGCTTGGAGAGTAGCTACCAGTTTTTCCACTTTACTTCTAGGCGGGTCCTCAACCATGATTTCCTCGATGACTGCCATGCATAGCTGGTGGATGGCAGCCTCCAGCTCCGCCTATTGTGATCGGTCCTGAGCTACTGCTTGAGTCTCCTTGGCTAGGGTGCATTGGGAAATCGCAAGCTGTTGGGTGGTGGCTTGAGCACGATCGTTAATTTCTTGGGTGACATTGTGAAGGAGAGACTCCAGTGCCGTGGGAGTCAATTGATCGAGGGCTAGCTGAATTTTGGTGCCTTTCGAGAGCTGCATCCCGATTAGGGCACTGGTAGGGATGTTCCAGAGTTGGCCTGTTGTCTTGACTTGTGTCTAACTGTTATTGACTGGCAAAGGTGGTGCCTGTCTGTCCTGGGATGGATGCATGTTGATTTTGAGGGCACGGAGGTCTTCCTGGAGAGATGTAACCCTAGCCTCCCACTTAGCCATGATAATTTCCCACTGATTCTCTGTCGCCAGATTGACTGCATCTGTGATTTGTTCCAAATCTCCCCCTGTTGTCATGTCATAGTGCTCGTGCTGAGCTTGTTGATTCACTCTTTTCCGGGGACCTGATGTCGATGGCCCTGTTCGCTTAGTACCAGGAGGAGGATTGGAAGTGGTAGTGGCTGTCAGATTTGGGGCTGTGTCGGACTGTCGTAATGGTTTATTTTTGGAGCTGACTGTAACTATTGTAGGGGTACCAGAGGAGCCTATTGTCCATTCAGGGGGCCATAGGGAAATTAGTAGATCAATTTCCTCATCCAGAACCATATATGCTAGCTTTTTCCAGGCCTGGCTGGTGAGACTGCGAATCTGGAATCGATGCATAGTGATTTGAAATGCTGTGATGTGCTTGTAATTGTCGTATTTTGTAGGGGATAATCAGGGCCGAGAGTTTATGGAAGTGTGTTTGGGTGCAAATATGTTCGTTTAATTCTGTTGTAGTACTTACCCAACTATTTAATTTGTCAATCCGAGGTTCGTAGGCTTACGAGACACATGCACTATATATGCAGGACCGAAGTGGAACTAATCTAATCTAAATTACTGAAATCAAATTAATCTAGAAAAGCATTGAAACACTAACTAGGAAAGCAGGAAATTGCATAAGGGAAAAAGCAATACAACATGTGAAGAATTGAATGAAAAACAACATATGTGAGCTCACAACAATAAAAATATCTCAAATTATATTACAAGAATCAAATTACAAATCATGAACTCAAAAACTCAAAAACTCTATCTCTCTATTCTTCCCCTTTCTATCCTAATTACAAGACTATCTCTCCAAACTAAAAACTATCAACTAATAAAATTTTCCCATTCTTTAAAATGAAGAGAGAGCACTCTCTTATATACATGAGGAAGATAACCATCTCATAATTACATATCCAATATTCTCTCAAGCACTCTCAACTAATTTCCCATTATTACAAGATATTATCCCTTTGAATCCTCCACACATCTCTCACATATCTTGGATAAGATATGCCAACCAAATCCTCCATGATCTCCTTAGGAATAGGCTTGAATAATTATCTCCTTAATATGGTGGAGGAGATATTTGAGACGTATCTTGGAATTAATCCTTCACATATTTCCTACACATTACAAAGCTCACATATTCTTGAGATATATATATAAAAATATGTATATTTTCTAATATTAATCATAAATTCACTTATAATACAAAAATGAATAAAATGGAAAATAAGAAGGTGAAACCCAAATGTATTTATGAAAATGATATGATAAAATGTTAATGGAATGATGAAATGTAAGGAATAGTGAAGGAAAAGGTGGATGAAAATATGACATTTTTGAGTCCCAACAAAGTGGAAAAACTACTCTGGAAGAGGACCCAAAAGATCTTGTTATCCTCGACACATTGTTTATCCTTAGAATCCCATAGGTGGGCATATCGAGCGCCTTCGCACATCCCAGCAGTGAGCTTTGGGACTACCAATTCTTCTGGTTTGTCCCAGGTGACCAGTGCGATGAGGAATAATAGCCATGAATAGAAGAAAGGGGTCCCATGCTCTTGAGACTCACGGAAATTAGTGAGAACTTCTTCACATAAATATCGAGCCCAATTAAAAAACTCACCTTTTTCACATTGTCTGACAAGCTAGATGACATAAGCAGGGACAGTCGCTACCTGGCACCTTTGCATGAGTTTTCAGGCTAGCAGCCGAGTGCCCAATTGTGTAGGAGGATCATTGATGGTTTGGATTACAAACCCCCTTTGGTTGCACTGGACCGCATAGGTCTTTCGGACATATGAAACATTAGTAGCTTCATACTTCTTTCCCACTTCTGCAAGTGGGTTCGGCCCCTTCTTCGAAAGGCCCATAATTTTGTGGATAAACTCAACATCAATAGAGATTCTGTCACGAATCCATAAGCTGTCATTGTGAATGAGGGCCAGTAGCTAGTGTGCCAGCTGATCTGTGATGGTGTAGCGGCTAAAGTAGGGCATCCAGAGAAAATTAAACAATCCAAATCCTGCCAGGCCATAGACCCAATGTTGCGGGACCACCATGGTTCCACCATCTCCATGGAGTGTTTTGAAATATAACTCAGGGCTTAATTCAGGGAAGGCATCTGGGTCTGCCAAATTATGGTCATCAAACTTGACTTCATGGAGACGTCCACAGGGATCACCAATGATAGGGACCTTATCGGGGGTTAGAGGAGTCTGGAGGTAAGTGATCAGGCCATCCAAATTTTTTGGTATCTGCATAGATGGTCTCCGTGGGCAGACAAAGGGGGGTAACCAATTAATTGGTTTAGTCGACAGCGCCTCCTCCTGGGTATCAGCGGCTGGAGGCCTAGGATGTCTTGGGGAATTTTGGGGCCGCTTTGCCACCTGAGGTTCAGCCTTCGAAATTTGAACTTTTTCCTTACACTAGTACATTTGGAAAAAATTCCGACACTTGGTTCCAACACTTTTGACCAAATGTCAGAAATTTCCCCAAAATTTTTCAACTTTTTCAAATCCCGCCCGGAACCATCGCTATGCCAACGTTTAGAGACAAGTGTCACAATACCAACACTTAGAAAAAGTGTCGCAATTGCAGCATTTGGAGGAATCCATCGGAATCGCGATAGTTTAGAGATAAGTGTCGCAATACTGACACTTAGACAAAGTGTCGCAATTGCGACGTTTGGAGGAATCTGTCGGAATTGCGATAGTTTCGGCATTAGTGTCAGAATTGCGACGACATAGAGGAAAGTGTCGCTATTGCGACATTTTAGGATATCATCAATATTGTTACAATTCAGGCAAAGGTGTCGCTATTGCGATAGTTTCGGCAAAAACGTCGCTATTGCAACGGTTTGGGCTAAGTGTCGCTCTTGCAATGGTTTGGGCTACGTGTCGATTCTAATTCATTCTCTAACTAACTTTCTACATATGTCAATAATGATTTGATATTATTTAAATTAATTAGGGTCAGTTCAACATTATTTCTATAGCATTTTTATGTGAGGTTGTAGGCCATGAAAATTCGACCATGTTAAGGATAATTTTTTTTGAACATCTAGTCCAAGCGTCAGATCTTTGTTTGTTATATTTTCAGAGATATGCTCTAAGGAAGTTAGGGTTTATGTATGCTCTAGAATTATTTCTCAAATCATGGTTAGCTTGGTATTTTGGCTATCTTATCGTCTGGAAATTTTTAAGCTATGAAATCTTCATACATGGCCCGTTTGCTATTTGCTACCTTGTGTCTCCGGGCAGCTGGGCATGTCGTGTTGCGCCGTGTGACGACGCATGAACAAGGGTGCTCGGGTCAGGCCGTTTTGTGCGAGGGTGCCCATGTCAGATTTTCTAACTTGTGACCACTCGGGTACCTTAATGTGCACGTTCAGGTGGCCTGTTTGCCATTTTCTACCTTGTGTCTTCGGGTGGCTGGGCATGCCGTGTGACATCGCATGACCAAGGGCACCCAGGTCAGGCCGTTTTGTGCAAGGGAACCTGTGTTAGATTTGCTAACTTGTGACTGCCTAGGTGCCTTAATGTGCACATTCGGGTGGCCCATTTTCCATTTGCTACCTTGTGTCTCCGGGCAGCCGGGCGCGCCGTGTGACGTCGCACGACCAAGGGTGCCCAGGTCGAGCCGTTTGGTGCGAGGGTGCCCGTGTCAGATTTTCTAACTTGTGACCGCTCGAGTGTCTTAATTTGCATGTTTGGGCAGCCCATTTTCCATTTTCTACCTTGTTCCTCTGGACAACCAGGTGCACCGTGTCATGGCGTGTGACGCCTCACGACCAAGGGTGCCTGGGTCAGGCCGTTTCGTGCAAGGGCTCTCATGTCAAATTTTCTAACTGGTGACCACCCGGGTGCTAGCTTGCGCACATTCGAGCGGCCCATTTTCTATTTGCTACCTTGTGCCTCCATGCGGTCGGGCACGCCGTGTCGCGCCGTGTGATGCTGCACGACCAAGGGCACCTGGGTCGAGTGCCTGTTTCATGCGAGGGCACCCGTGTCACATTTGCTAACTTGTGACCACCCGGGTGCCAGCTTGTGCACGTTCAGAAAACCCGTTTACCATTTTCTACCTTGTTCCTCCATGTGACTGGGCACACCATGTCGCGTCGTGTGACGCCGCACGACCAAGGGTTCCCAGGTCTGGCCGTTTCGTGCGAGGGCGCCCGTGTCACATTTGCTAACTTGTGACTGCCTGGGTGCCAGCTTGTGCATGTTTGGGTGGCCTTTTTGTCATTTGCTACCTTATGCCTCCGTGCGGCCGGGTGTGCCGTGTCGCGCCGTGTGACGCCGCACGACCAGGGGCGCCCGGGTCTGGCCATTTCGTACGAAGGCGCCTGTGTTAGATTTGCTAACTTGTGACCACTCGGGTGCCTTGTGCACGTTTGGGCAACCCATTCTCCGCTTGCTACCTTGTTCCTCCGGGCGGCCGAGCGCGCCATGTCACGCCTTGTGACGCCGCATGACCAAGGGTGCCCGGGTCGGGCCGTTACGTATGAGGGTGCCCGTGTCAGATTTGCTAACTTGTGATCACCCAGGTGCCAGCTTGTGCACGTTCGGGCGACCCGTTTACCGTTTGATACCTTGTGCCTCTGTGCGGTCGGGCGCGCCGTGTGACGCCGCACGACCAAGGGCGCCTAGGTCGAGTCGTTTCATGAGAGGGCGCCCATGTCACATTTGCTAAGTCAGACTCACAGCACTCTGTGTGCTCAGTATGTTTGGCAGTCTGCTTGCCATTTTCTCCCTTAGCATCATTTGGCCTGGTGGCACCGGTCGCGCCGTGTGAGGTCGCCTGACCGTGCGCGTTCCAGTCGGTCCGTTTCTTTCGAGGGCGCCTGTATCAGGTTTGCCAAGTTGTGACCGCCCAGGTGCATTGTGCATGTTCAGGCAGCCCGTTTGCCGTTTTCTCCCTTGTGCACTTTCGGTTCGGGCCGTTCTGCTCAAGGGCACCTGTATCAGTTTTTCTAAGTTGTGTCTGCCCAAGTGCCTTGTGGGATACTCGTTCGGTCAGGTGCTTCGTGTCGCGTCATGTGAGGTCACCTGACCGGGTGCGTTCGGGTCGATCCGTTTCGTTCGAGGGCACCCGTATCAGTTTTGATAAGTTGCGACTACCCGGGTGCCTTGTGCACCTTCAGGCGGCCCATTTTCCATTTGCTCCCTTGTGGCATCGTTTTATCCCTTGTTGCATCATTAATTCCGCCTTGTTGGCAAGGTTAAAATGTGCACAAGCATAGAACAATGAAACTATCATCTTAACCCCTAACCCCTTAAACACTAATTCCCAACCCCTAACCCATTTAACCCCCTAAACCTCTATTAAACCCCTAACCCATTTAACCCCTAAACCATAAACCTCTAAACCCTTAACCCCTAACCCACTTAACCCCCTAAACCCTAAACCTATAAACCCTTAACCCCTAACCCCTTAAACCCTAAACCATTAAACCCTTAACCCTAACCCCTTAAACCCTAAAACTATAAACCCTTAACCCCTAAAACCTAACCCCATTAGTCAATAACTTCTAACCCCTAAAATCCTTAATTGCTAAATCCCCTAACCCCCTAAACCCCCAACCCATTTAACCCCCTAAACCCTAAACCTATAACCCCTTAACCCCTAACCCATTTAACCCCCTAAACCATAAACCTCTAAACCCCTAACCCATTTAACCCCATAAACCCTAAACCTATAACCCCTTAACCCCTAACCCATTTAACCCCCTAAACCCTAAACCTATAACCCCTTAACCCCTAACCCATTTAACCCCCTAAACCCTAAACCTCTAAATTCCTAACCCGTAACCCCCAAACCCCGACTAAGCCCTCCAAATTTGAATTAGCTTTGAAGAATTAATGTTTTCTTACTTCTGTCTAATTCACTATATAATCAGATCATGAATGTGAGAAGGCTTCTGGTTGTAAACATGGTTGTGGTATGTTGATGTTCAGACGAAAACTACAACTTGTAGCCCTTGATCTGCTAGGGGCCGGTTACCTTGATATTAACGATGGTGTATTCATACTCCTTCTGAATAACCAATAAAGGGTCAAGGAAATTGACCAATATGTTGTCAAGTTTTATCTTATCCATCTCTGGGGCAAACTTCTTTTCGGATAACTCCACTGCTTTTGATCTCAATTTTGCCAATTTCTTCCTTCTCTCATATGATACCTGAGCCTTTGCCTTTCTCTTCCCTTCTAATTCTGTAATAGTGTCATAGTGATGCTAGCCAACTTCTTTGGAAAGCCTTCCTAGCACACAATACTAGGTTATGAGGGTATCATGTGTTTGTGGGTAATGCCATTATTACCATGTGTTTGTAGACTAATTAGTAAATTTTAGGAAAAACTTGCAAAATTTCTAATGATGATAATTGATGGTAACTCATGTGATTATGACCAGCTTGGAATAATGAGATGAACACAAAAAAGTTCTAGCTAAATACTTCAAGTGGTTGAGTGGAAGTGTCACAACAAGTGTAAGAAATCAATAAGAAGAGGCCGCTTATTTTAGAACATATGGAAGATGTTGGAATATTCATAACCTGGTACTCTAAGGGTATCCCTTGAATGAACAATTCTATGGAAAATGGTTGTGGAATCATAGAATTATCTCCATACACGAACATTATGAAAATTACTATAAGGTCTATTTAAGGATGATTCATATAATGAAGAAAATATTGGCAATCAACTAATGAAGTTGAATAATTATGGTTATAATGAAAGTAATTTTGAAAAAACATATAAAGTATGATGAAAGTAATTATTCTACCTAAAAATATTATATTTATTAATATTTTTTATTACTTATAAATAATAATTACAATGAATATTATAAGTAATGATTTTTACATCCAAAAATATTGATAAATTGTTTTTAAATAAAATAAAATAAGTTTATTTTGTAAAATTTTACAGCAGTTTACAATAAATATATAAAATAATTTAAATAAAATAAATTATTCACTAATGTTTGAGTGGGAAATTTTCATATGATTTCATGTCATAGTTTCAATTTTTTCCCACTTAGCTTGTTCGACCTATTCAAATTTTCTTAATCGACCTATTCAATTTTTTTTCCCGCTCAGCTTGTTCGACCTTTATGCCTTCTTTCCCATTCTGCCCTATGATTCCATTCTACCCTATTCAATTTTTTTTTCCCGCTCAGATTGTTCGACCTTTTTCTCATGAACTCTGAGCATGGAAAACAACCTCTGTTCGGAACTCTCAGAATCGAATCGAAGAGAAGTTGATGTTCAGAATCAAAGAGAAGTCGATGTTCAAACAACCTCTGTTTGGATATTTCTCAGTATATTTTTCATTATTTCTCAGTATATTTCTCTGTTCGGATTTCTCAGTATATTGTTTATTTTTTCGTTAAAAAAATAGGGTATAGCACATGGGGTTTCCAAATTTCAATAAAAAAAGCCAATAAAAACACCTGACGATGAAAAAGATCTTGGCAGAAATATTGCTGAGGAAAAATGAATGTTCCCTAGTCGTTTGCAGCAGATGAAGAACATCACGGATTGAAGTTTTCTTGGAGCTATCTCCTCGTGTAAGTGTTTCAATCATTTCAAACTTTGTCTTCTATTTAAAATGAATATTTCAAATTTGTTTATTCCAGGCATGATACATCTGCCTGGTGTATATTTTCCTCATTGAATTAGTAGATAATGAAGAGTGATAGATCTGCACACTTTCTCATGTTTGTTTTACTGGCAGAATGATAGATCTGTACACTTCTCAAGTTTGTTTACTGGTGGAATGATAGATCTGTATAAATTTTCTTCAATAGATTAGTAAAGATAAGGGATAAGGATAAGGGATCTATATACCTTTTCTTCACTATTTTCCAAATGATAGATCTGTACACTTCTCAAGTTTGTTTACTGGCTAAATGATAGATCTGTATACCTTTTCTTCAATAGGTCAGTAAAGATAAGGGATAAGGATAAGGGATCTTTATACCTTTTCCTCAATGTTTTCCAATTCTGTGTTGTGATGAACTACCATCTTGTTGCAGCTGAAGATGGTTATTTAGGAGGAATATTGTGAAGACTGGGGTTACCACATCTTATACTTCCTTGTATTCCTAGATTCATGTGGAGAAATTCAGTGTTACAAGTGAATGGGATGAAAGTACCACTATTGTGGCATCATGAATTTCGAATATAGGACTCTGTCGAGGAGCGAACCCATTATTGTACGTTTTCTGCCGAAGAATATTTAACCTCTGTTGAAACAAAAACCCATTTCATAATTTGTTTTCCCGAAGAACATTAAAACTCTGTCGAAAGTGATAGCCTAGTCTGTTGGAGTAAATAACATTGTGTTTTATTTGTTGAACACGATATTATTGAAGCAATAACCATAAAGTTAATGAGACGGGGTTCATACGAAGGAAGGCGTTAACCATAGTGGGAAGTCCGATTAGTTACTATTCTAGTCCTAGAGTGGTTTTGTGAAACCAAAACAGCGCTCATCGCGCAGCTTTTGGCCGGAGGAAAAACAACTCCAAAAAAACGTGATCCAATGAAATGATGCCACGTCGTCGCTGCAATACCACCCTCATCGCGTGAATTTTAAGTGTTAACTCCCGGTTGTGGAAAAAACGTGATATCGATGGAGAGCGTTCGATCTGGAGCCCACTGGATCCGACCACAATCGCTCAAATAGTTGCAAGGGTGATAACTTAAGGTACGATCCATTGAATTATTTTGAAAACTACTCGTTTACGAGTTCCGATGTGTGGGGCCCATTACGTTATAAAATGTCATGTTAATATTATAAACCCATAGTCAGAATGTTATAAGTGTTGGTGTATCGAGTTAAAGGCTTCGAACCATTGTTATATTGTTAAGTGATAAGGTTGGACGGATGAATGTGTTTTATTATGTCCAAACCTTAGTGAATGGGCTAAGAAGGTAATGTGTCGGGGTAATACATTCGATATAATAACCAAAGCAAAGGGTTCAATAAGAGACAAGTGTTGTATTAAAAAAAGGGACCAAGATTATAATACAAGGGTATATATATATATATATGGTTTGCGCGCATGAAAATAAAAATACCAAAGGGCTTATATATTTAGGGTACATATAAGACTTAATTAAAGTTTTTTTACTGGAAAAATGATAGATCTGTATACCTTTTCTTCAATAGGTCAGTAAATATAAGGGATAAGGATAAGGGATCTATATACCTTTTCCTCACTATTTTCCAATTCTGTGTGGTGATGAGTTGCCATCTTGTTGCAGCCGAAGATGGTTATTTAGGAGGAAGATTGTGAAGACTAGGGTTACCACATCTTATACTTCCTTGTATTCCTAGATTCATGTGGAGAAATTTATTGTTACAAGTGAATGGGATGAAAGTACCACTATTGTGGCATCATGAATTTCAGGTAGAAAAAGGTGTCTTGATTCATATTTTCAGTCCATTTCATAGAGCCAAACAATTGTATCTCATCAAATTCTGGTTAATATAGTGCTGGAGTTATACCTAGGCATACTTTTTCTCCAGTCACAAATTTAAAATTCCAGTGTTAATTTATTGTTTGGATTCATTTTCATCGTTGTTTATGTTAATCATCTATGGTTGAGGTTGATTTCTCATATGGTTTACTGTAGCAGTTCCATTGGCAAGGATATTTTCCACAACATTTTTCAAGAAACACACCATTCTGCTTTCTACTATTCTATTTCATCATTTATGGGAAAATCTTTATCCAAACTTCAAAGGATAACATATCATGATCACAGATGACCCATGGGACAAATTTTTGGCATTTAGAACTTTATATTGCTTTATTTTATTGGTTTGTAAGTCATTTCAGCTTTTTTTCACATACAAGATATGCATACATACTGTGTAGAAAGTTGTGCTAAAGAGGTGGCATATGAAGCCTTGGTCAAGACTCAAAATTATCTAGGAGTGAAATATAGATTGAGTGTTATGTAGTGGATGAAAATGTAATCAAAATTATCTGAGACTGAAATCTAGAATGGAAGTGTTATTTGTTAGATGGACCTATAATATTCAATTTCTCTCATACAGTAATATGCCATTACCTGCTACCTATAATGGCACTTGAAAAAATGGATGGATGACTAATTTTCCATACCTGCAAACAAGTTAGTGAGGAATGTTGTGCTAAAAGAAGAAAGATTAGGGAGCTTTAGTGAAAATCATCTAGAACTAAAGTAAATATTGGGACTGTCATGATACAGAGTGAACATGTAATGCCATTCGCTGCTACCTATAATGGCACTTGAACAAATGGATGAATGATGCTTTTCCATACCTGAAAACAAGTTAGTGAGGAATGTTGTGCTAAAAGGAGGAAGCTTAGGGAGCTTTAGTGAAAATCATCTCAAAATAAAGTAAAGATCGCAAGTTTCATGGTACAGAATGAACTTGTAAATGTGTAATCCTTTTTTGAAGCATGTAATATCGCATATCCCTCCACCTATAATTGCTTGAACACTTAGATGTATGAATATTTTCCATACCTGCAAAGCACGCTCTGTATAGGTGCACTGAGCAGCTCCAATACATGCCAAGTTAGTCTATTTGAAAATTTTGAAAGGACTCATCCCTTTGATTTTCATGTGGTTGTCTTACTAATGTGTAAAGTTTATATGAATAAATCTATGAGATGGAAATCTAATTATAATTTATAACCCTTTCTTGTAGCTTTGTTCTAGCAATATAAACTATTTTAGATTGAATACAGACATAATAGAATGCAGTGACACTTACCATGAGTAAGCTTGCATATATGGATATTACACTGCAGTCATTGATACCTATTATGAATTAATAGTTGTAATTTTCCTTGAAAATAAAACGGTCCTCCAGGAGGAACCGAAGAGTCATACATTGGAGTATAAATTGTAACCCCTGTTACAATGAAAGGGGGGGGATTTTCGCAGTGAATTACTGAATCAAAAAGGCATTACTCTCTGTTGAACAATTCTAAGGCTCAATTGTCTGTCTGTGTGTTTTATTGGAATTCCTTCGGAGAACTCATTCTTTCGAAATATGCATTTTGTGCCTAATACTGTGCAAATTATCCTTTTGGTTATCTCTGTCTGTTTTGGAGCTCATGCTCTCAGCGCCCGAAATTGAATATGTTGAAGTTGTATTGAACCCTGAGAGAGGTTGAATATAGTACTCTATCGAGGAACGAACCCATTATTGTACTCTGTCTGCCAAAGAATATTTAATCTCTGTTGAAACAAAAACCCCTGTCATACTTTGTTTGCCCAAAGAACATTGAAAATTTGTCGAAAGTAATAGCCCAGTCCGTTGGAGTAAATAACCTTGTGTTTTATTTGTTGAACGATATTGTTGAAGCATTAACCACAGAGTTAATGAGATGGGGTTCATACGAAGGAAGGCGTTAACCATGGTGGGAAGTCCAGTTAGTTACTGTTCTAGTCTTGGAGTGGTTTTGTGAAACAAAAATAGCCCTCATCGCGTAGCTTTTGGCCGGAGGAAAAACAGCTCCAAAAAAATGCGATCCAATGAAATGATGCCACATCGTCGCGGAAATACCACTCTCATCACGTGAATTTTAAGTGTTAACTCCTGGCTGTGGAAAAAACACGATATCGACGGAGAGCATTTGATCTGGAGCCCACTGGATCCGACGAAAATTGCTCAAATAATTGCAAGGGCGATAACTTAAGGTATGATCCATTGAATTATGTTGAAAACCGCTCGTTTACGAGTTCTGATGTGTGGGGCCCATTACATTATAAATTTTCGTGTTAATATTATAAACCCATAGTCAGAATGTTATAAGTGTTGGTGTATCGGGTTAAAGGCTTCGAACCATTGTTATATTGTTAAGTGATAAGGTCGGGCGGATGAATGTGTTTTATTATGTCCAAACCTTAGTGAGTGGGCTAAGAAAATAATGCGTCGGGGTAATACATTCGATATAATAACCAAAGAAAAGGGTTCAATAAGAGACAAGCGTTGTATTAAAAAAAGGGACCAAGATTATAATACAAGGTATATATATATGGTTTGCGCGCGCGAAAATAAAAATACCAAAGGGCTTATATATTCGAGGTACATATAAGACTTAATTAAAGTATTCATTTATCAATTTCTATGAAATTGATAAATAAATTTCACAGAGAAATAAAGGAGACCACCTTAGTCACGAAAAAGACAGAGTCAAGATAGAGACCAACTCTCCTTAGCCCCTGGATTCGAAAATTTTCTATCATTCAGCATACTCCAGTTGGATGGACCATGGGCTATTTCATTTATTTTTTTTAAATTTAACCCGTCGTCGCTATACCGACGCTCTGTAAATGTCGGTCTTCCGACGCCTTGTAAACGTCAGTCTTCCAACGCCGTGAAATTTTTCCTATTTCGTCGATCTTGCAACCCTTTAAAAGCGTGGTTAGCCATAGAGTATTGCAACACTTTTGAAGCGTCGGTATTCCGACGCCTCGTGGTTTTGTGACCCTTTAAGCGTGGTTAGAAATAGAGTATTGTGGCAACTTTAGACGTTACAGGTGATGACATTTTCCGCAGAAGTAGGTATTGCGATGCCTATGGCGTCGGTATTGCGACGCTTTGAAAGCATCGGTATTGCAACACTTTGGAAAACTTCAGAAGAGCGACGATTGTTTGGAAACGTCGAAAAAGGTGTCGATATTGTGACACTTTGGCAAAGCGTTGGAATTGCAACTTAATGGCTAGCCACGTTTTGTCCGACCTCTAATTGTCGCTCTTGCGATGACTATGTGTCAGAATAGCGATGAAGTGGCCGTCGGAAATTGGGCCAAATTTTCTAGTGTTACCTTTCCTTGTGGTCCCAGCAACGGGGGGGTTGCCACAGCTACGGCTCATCTGCCAAAATCTCCTCCACCTCTGGATCCGTCGGAGTGGAGGGTTCAGCGGTAGTAGTTGGCATCCTTGGGCGAAAGATGAATCACGGCTCTAGTTGATTATTTTCTAACGGAGAGGGTTGCTCAGTCATGAGAGGGTCGCTATGATTTCAACAAAATTCACTGTTGGGTAGCTTCCACGAGATGCTTAAAGTAGGCTGCTTACCTTTGTGAGGCCAACCCCCTTTTAAGGAAAGGTTGTTGGATACCAAGAGAGGGTATTCGTCGCAGGGCGGGTTTCCCCAGGAACGGTAAAATCCCCCGGTAATTTGATCAGCCAGTTGCTCAGGATCCGCTCTACCCAATGGTAACTTCTACTTTTTACCTGAGTTTATACTTCCAACGGCTAGCTGTATTATCCCCCGGGACTTAGGTGTATTAGTTATGTTAGGCTTATTGCTTGGTGACAGTTTCCCGCCTTCCCCCAACACAGGCTTGCTCTCTAAGGAGCTCTTGCTCCAAGGCCATAAGAACTGTCATACCTGTCTTATTAAGGCTTTAAGGGGGGTTGATACTGGAGCCAAAGGTCTATCCCTTAATTGTGCCACCATTGTAAAGGCGGTTTGGCATATAAGATCATTACCTGTGGACACTGTACGTGACGTTGGGAACTCGGGTCTTATGCCTGGGTCATTCAAACCCTTCCTTATGATAGGTATGCTACAGGGGGTCAGGCCTAGCTCTTCCTCCATCCTTCCCTTAGAGGTTTTACAGAGGGTTTCCTTTATGATACGAAGGCATCGCAGCATGTAGGCTTCCCCTAATTGGTTTTGTCACATTTCTAGCTCCTGACTGGGATCCTCAGTGTCTTTCTTATAGCTTAATAAGCTGCCCCTATCTTGAACTGCTAGCTTGTAGATATATTCCTCCTTTGTTGGTGTAGGCTCCGCATCTCTTTTATCTGGTATCCCTTTGCTGCTTATTATTAAATTTTATAGTAAGGTCTACATAGTGCACAGTGCCTAAGGGTTGTACAGCAGTCTTACGCATACTTGTAAGAAAATTCTAATGTCATCCACCAGTTCCATATCTCCTCGGTATGAGTTCTTAGCCTCAAAGAGATCCCTTCATGCTTTTATAAATGTTTCCTTGATTGTACCCAAGTCTGATATTTCCTGTTTGTCAACTGCCTTGCGGATTAGTGAGTTAGCTTCATCTGTTTCCTTAGTTCCCCCAGTCGCTAATCCATTGCATGTTATTATATTGACTTTTCCCTCTTGACCTTGGACCCTACGCTTATTCTGCGCAGAAAAAAATAGCTTCTCCTGTATCTTGGCTTGTAGGGTCGGGCAGTCTTTCAGTGTATGGTTCCACTGTCTACAATACCTGCAGGACTGTCACAGAAAGTATCTTGAAAAATTTCATGTGTTCCCACAGTTATAATAGACCAGATGGCCTCTACTCTGACTTGCACTTCCACTTTGGCTTCTATCCCTCTCTTCATGGGGGAAGTCATCCTTGCCCGAGGGGGTTCTTGGTGACGTAGGGTATTTTTTCCTTTTTTCTCCTTTGGTGCAGCTCTACTTTTCATGGCCAATTGATTGGCAAAGTTGGTACCAGCGTTGTTCTGGTGCGGAAATGGGGGTGCCCTGCGATCTAGCTGCGCGACTTTCCTTGCGCCAATGCAGAGGCCCCTTTGAATTCCAATGTTCCGGGCTATATGCTCCTGGTGTTGTTGGGTGACCTTGTTCCGTACCAGCCCCTCTTATGTTTCCCTGCTGCAGATCCTGGATTTCCCAGTGCATTGCTTCTACTTGTTCCTAGATTTGTTGTACTGCTAGCATAACGTCCTCAAGAGGTGTAGCTTCTAATATCATAGCAGCCTCCAAGGCCTCGTCTTGCAAACAAAAATTTTGGCAATTCATGGGTATACGTAGGTGAGGGATAAGCATGGAAATAAGCCATTCAGTATGATGTCTATCATCATACTCAAACCCTTCTTCCCTAATTGCCTTCTTCAACTGTTGATCCACCTCCCATACTGATTCCGATGTATTTTGTTTGAAATATTTTACGTCTGTTACTAGCTGGGAATAAGACTTCGGTTTTCAGAATTGTTGCTTTAGAGCATCCTTAATATCCTGAATGGAGGTGGTTCCATTCTGGGCAACATATTGCATATACCAGTCCAGAGCTTTGTCTTCGAATGTTAAAGACAGCTGCGCCCTTTTTATTGTATCGCTTGCCACGTTCAACACAGTCCAGACAGAGTCTGCAATGAACCAAAATCGGTCCATGTCCTCATCTCCTACCCCCTTAAAGGTCGGTAGTTCCAAGCACACCGTCATGGTTCCTTAGGAGTTCCTTTCCAGTCTGCCAATACCCAACTCCTCTCTCAACTCTCTTCGGGTCCCAGCAACGGAACCATTTTTTGGCTTGAGGGGTCCTGACCCAGGTTCAATTTGCAAGGTTTGCCAACAAGCCCCTATACTACTGGCCCTTTCGGCAGTGACCTGCTTGCGCAGGTCACAGTCTCACCCGAAGTAGTATTCCGCACCCTGAGAAAGGAAGGGTAAGGCAAGCAAGGCTGCGTTCTGTTCAGATTATCTCTACACAGGGTCAAGTATATGTCCAATTGAATCCACGTGCACTAGATCTACAATTATATGCTTTTCATAACATTGACACATCATTACATACCCGAACAGAATAGATCTAGCTTTACTTCAATACACAGACTTTCCCAGCATGATATAACCAAAGAAAAATAGATCAATCATTCAATATCTGAGACAGCCATAGAAAAAATGCAGAAATGCATAACACAATAATTAACGACCAACCCATTCAATAGTAATCCTGATTCGATCAATAATCTTGCATATTCTGTTCATTCGTTACCCTTACAATTCCCTTCCCAACCTGCGCACAATGATGGGAATGCACCATGAATAGGCTAGGATCTCCACACACGGCCAGTGATCATTCACAAAAACCCCAGCAGTTAACACACAATAGATCACATCAATAGCTTAGCCAATTCTTACCTCTTACAATCGGAAATGCCTCTCTATTTATAGCAATCTAGCTTTGACATTCCTATGGTCTGCAACCCATGGTTTTCAGACCTCTAGTTTACCCTTTAACCCCATTATAATTCTTTCCAGGGCTTTGACCAACCCCAAAACCCCTACGCTATACTAAATATAACAAAAATAACCAAATGAGTCGGTTTCGTAGTTTGTTAGGAGACCGTTCCAACAAAATCGCTCTAGGTTATTTTGGGTTTCCATCATAGAGCAGATACGAACATGATACATCATCGGAGATCATAACACAATTATAGGCACTCCATTTCAACCAACAGATATATTTCCAGTATTTGCAGAAGGGACGCAGTATGGCCTCCGATGGATTCGGTATTACATTTCCTTTGACTGAGAGGACTTGAGGTCCTCTAAGCCTTCTTGTTTGGCTTTGATGTTCTATTTTGAGCACTATTTTATCGTGTATTCCACATCATTTTTAATTAAATGGCTTAGATATTCTTCATATTTTCATTTTGTTTATTTTTTAATTGTACATTGCTGTAGTTTCCATTTATTGTGTTTCTATATTCTTGTCTTTCCCATTTTGGGATATTACACTTTCAAGACTTGCATGGAATTTAATATGCCCAAATTCTATTTTATCTGATGCCTAAAAAAGCACAATTTTCTCTTGATTCAAGTCAATTCTCTTTAGACCTCTTTTTCGAAGACATGAAATCGGTCCTTCATATTCTAGCTAAAATTATGGGCAAATAAGATACTGTCATGGTGGATAAATCAGTTTTGGGAATGTTTTCCCTCGTGATGAAGCCGAGGGTGGTCCTTGACATACCTGATTATTGGGAAGATGTTATTAACATATTTCATGTAGATCTATCATACGCCCGGTTACTTTTAGGTTTCCTTCCTTTACTTATTTTTTTCCTTTACGGTCTGTTGAAAATTTCATGCGGTTAGGGTTGAATTTCATGGACATAAATAAACAAAAATTCATTTGTTTTCTAGACAGATGTAATAAGGAAGAACATTAGGAATTAAGGCATGTTTGATTTCAGTTCTTATTTTCTCCCAGTTGTATATTCAATTTTTAATGGTTCACCTGCACCATGTTTGTTTCCTAAAGCTCCATCATTCCTACAACTGTGCAAAGATGTGAAGTTTGGATATTGGTTTGTCTTTGAAGATAATACATAAATAAGGTTATATGGAGCATATGTTGAACCTTCAAGACTACCTACCTTTATTTTAATGAGGATATTCGCTTTGGAATTCATAAGGAAAAGCCTAAATGTAGATCAAGTTCATTTTTTTCCTATGAAAAAGGGTCATTTTTTCAAGTTTCCCAGGACTATGGGCCCATTTATTGTGAATACTAGGCAAGCAGTTAAAGAGCTCTTAAAATGTTGGAGAGCGTGAATTTATTGTTAGGAGAAAAATGGGCTTATGACCCATGTCATATAATTTAAAACAGAAGGTTGGAGAATGAATATGCTCCTTTTATTCATGAATCTATACCGGAAGTGAAGAAATTGGAAAATGGAGGTTGAAACTCCACATCGAACTGAAAATAATCTAAAGAGGGGAAGAGAAAAAATAATTGATCTCGAAGTTGATATAGAGAAAGAAGCTAAGAGGACATAAAAAACTGATGAGACCAACTCATCAACTGTACCAGGGTATTCTTTGTAGTCGGGGGAAACCTCATGTACTCCCTTATCCCATGTTCCAGAGGATACACATCATGACTCTATTCCAATGATTAAACATATATTTTCACAGTTTGAAGAGAATAGGAAGATAAGTGTGTTGGAAACTTGATTTCTGTTAGACCAAAAACTGCAAGCATTAGTCTCTGTTACAATCACTAGATTTAGGATCCACGCGAGGCGATTAGTCCATGTCGCGAAACACATAGAGAGCATTCAACCCAATGTCCAACAATATCCCCCCCAATGCGAGCCGAGTGAGTTTCAAACTAGAGACCTGGTTCTCAGGTACCAATTGTTGGAATCATGATTTCTGTTAGACCAAACCTACAGGAGTTAGTCTCCGCTACAATCGCAAGATTTAGGATCCACGAGAGGCGGTTGGTCCATGTCGCGAAACACGCGGAGAGCGTGTTAGTGTCCTATGATTTGGAAGATTGGTGAACCAAATGACAGGGTAACATCAGACCAGTCTTTGGAGTCCTAGGACCTAGCCTTCCTAGAGTCAGAGAGGGCTCTCTCTATTATGCGAAGTATGTGAAATTGTTCGCTTTGGATGATTTATTTTAGGCTAGTTGTTAGGTGTCGGTTGGTTTGTTTGTTTTGGGTTGGGGTAATATGATAAAGTAGGATAGCTGGAGTGAGAGGTAATCAAATCAATTGAGCTATGGAGTCTATGAAGTCATTATTGTTAGACCAAAACCCCTAGGATTTAGTCTCCACAACAATCGCCAGAGTTAGGATCCACGAGAGGCGGCTAGTCCATGTCGCGAAACACACTGAGAGCGTGTTAGTGTCACGTGATTTGGAAGCTTGGTAAACCAAATGACAGGGTAACATCAGACCAATCTTTGGAGTCCTAGGACCTAGCCTTCCTAGACTCAAAGAGGGCTCTCTCTATTATGCGAAGGATGTGAACTTTTTTGCTTTGGATGATTGATTTTAGGCTAGTTGTTAAGTGTCAGTTTCTTTGTTTGTTTTGGGTTGGGGTAAGATGATCAAGTTGTTGGAAATTTGATAAACCAATGCTCCCCATGTGTTTTGTGAGATGGAAAACTGCCTTTCATGGATCCTTATCTCTGACGATGTGATCGTTGACTAATACCTGCGGGTTTTGGTCTAACGGCAATCGTGATTCCCAACAAGTGGTATCAGAGCATAGGTCACGAGTTCGATACACACCTGGCTTGCGTTGGGGGGGGGGAGATTGTTTGAAATTGGATAAACCAATGCTCCCCATGTGTTTCGTGACATGGACTAACTGCATTTCATGGATCCTTATCTCTGGCGATGTGATTGTTGTCTAATACCTGCGGGTTTTTGTCTAACGGCAATCGTGATTCCCAACACAAGTAGGATAGGTGGAGTGAGAGGCTATCAAATCAATTGGGCTATGGAGTCTATGAAGTCATTGATATTTCGATAATGAATCGGGGTACATCACAGGGCAAATCTAGTGTAGTTAATGGATCTTTTAAGTTTATGTGTGAGGTGAAATGGACATCAAGTTTTGGGAACCAAGGTAGGGCAAAGGGAAATTAAAAATCCTTTGTCAAATACCTATGAACAGGAAGGTATTTAATATTGATAAGAAAAAGATACTAATCATGAGGTAGGGCACACCATTTACTTAGTGACAATACCTTTAAACAAATAAACATCCAAGATAAACAATCCAATGGAACAAGGAAGCAAGAGAACTTATCTAACTTCAATGATTCTACTTTCAAGACTTGAAAACATATAAGAGAAAAATAGCATCAATAAATGAAGAGGGAACACCTAAAAATCATTCATTAAACTATAAATAACTTCAAGGAAAACTGATGGCATATTCAAAGGGCAAGATCGAAACAAGACCTCTTTAACTTAACCTATCAATCAATACATCAAAGAGAGATTTCAAGACAGAGTTTAGATAGAATTAAACAAGTAGGGATTACCATGAATCATGTTTATAAACTATCATATTAATCCAGTAATGAAATATGCAAGCTTAGGTGGGCCTAAGGAGCAATGAAGAATTCTGTAAGCTAACCAAGTAGAAGAAAACATGAAAACAATAGCTAACAGGAGGACTAACGTGCCTCAAACAAAATTTCTCATCCTATACTCTTCTAAGCTATTGCAATATAGAAATATGGACATATGGAAAATAATAAAAACATGAACATATGAGAGATACATCACCATTAACCAAACTCATGGATCCTGCAAGCAAGCCTTCATCACCATCAATCAAGGCAAATCATCCACAAGCTCCACAACACTAAATTGTTCTTCAACTTCCAAAAACAATGTATTTCTCTTAAACACATCAAGTCCCAATGTTTACAACGAATCCTCATGCTATATATAAAAAGCAAGGAGGAGGAAAGCCAAGTAGATCATCAAGAATCCTAATGGCCAACAAGAAATATCCTAATTTGTCCTTGAGGCCTTACAAGGCCCAAGGCACAAAATATCTAAACAAATATCTTTTTCAGCCATAAATAATAATTAAATTTACTTTTGGGCCCTGACAAGCATATGAAAACTTTCCAAACGCACATTCTGCCCAATCAACCACAGGAGCGCAATACACTGTGTCAAAAATTGAATTTAAGCCAGGAGCGGAGCAGAGAGACAGGAAAAATATGCCTTCTTGCAGCAGTGGTTTGGAGACCTTCCCGATGTTGGAAAAGTCTCTGTGATGGCTCGTTGGAAAGAAATTGAAGTCTAATTTCTATATATACCTTCAGTTATTCAATCTGACCTCTGAAACCTGTCCAAAAAGTGAAAATTACAAGACTGCTAGGAGTGCAGCACATGCTCTAAAAAGTGGGCAGAATGGTGAAAAAAATGAGTGTTTTTGACCCTTTTGGGGGGACCAAAACAACTCCAAGTTAGTTTCAAATTGGTGAGCATACTCCTCTAATGAAGGGGAATCCAAAAATGTAATCCTCTCCTTCTGAAGATTCCCAGGGAAAAAGTGCAACACAGGTTGTGTTGCGCTCCTAGCCTCAAAATTTGCAAAAAACAAAAAGTTGTTCAATTCTTCCCAAAATTGGTGGATGAGTGCCTCATGGGTCCTGGGAGACCTTTAGAGAAGCTTGGGCCAAAATAAAAAGCCTAGCTTGGTATTTTTCATCTTTTAGTTCCAGGCCCTCATTTTGGGCAATTTTGAGTGTTTTCCTTGCCAAGTGGTTTCTTTGTGCATAGTGCTCAGTCATTCTCCTGTGCAAGTCCAAGTCTTTGTTGGCCTTCTCCAGCTTAGCCTCAAGATGTATGTTAGCCCTCTCAAACCATGATTCCCTATTATTCTCAATTTCCATGGCAAGGATTTTAGTGAGGGGAAATTGTTGTGCTTAGGCTGATTCTTCTTCTCTTTGCTTTGCCAATGCTTTCCTAAGGCCCATAGTTCTAGGTCTCCTTCTAGTTTGACCCTCTTCATCACTACTCTCCTCATAAGTGCCCATGTACTCCAACTTTACTTGTGACCTTTGAGCCTTTTTCCGGTATTTGAGTGCCCTTGCTTCATAAATGGCCTAATAGCCACTCATTTGTTTGTTTTGTATCTGTAAGAAGTGAATGACATCCTTTGACCTTTTTAATTCAACTTGCAAGTCCTTGATCTGTGAATTTTCTTGTCTTCTAGAACGAAGTTTGCAATTCTTGTCTCATTTTCCTCATCATTGTCTATGTGAATGAGTTCAAACTCTTTTTGCTCATCATGATTTTCCACTTCCTCTTTCACTTGTTGTTTACCTTTGTCAATCATTTGAGTTGAGGAGGATGGCATGGCCCCTTGCCTTTTGGAGGCAGAAAACACATGCCTCTCTCCTTTTTGATAGGTAAGGGGGAAAGGTGCAACAAATTTTACTTGAAAACTTTGATCATTAGTGACCTTAGGACTGCTTTCCTCTTTATGGATGATCTCTGTGTGTGCATATTTTTCATCTTGCTCTTGACTGCCTTCTTGACAGGCATTTTCACTTTCTCTCATGCTAGCATCACTGCCAATATCTTCATGACTGTCATCCTCTGTATTTGCAATGTTAGAGGTGCCTTGATCATTGCTTGGTACATCTTCATCTCCATGACTGTTCTCTTCTTCATCATTTGACCTACTATGTTCACTGTCAAACTAAGCCCTTGTATCACTGTTTGCACTCTTTTTAGGGTCACTGTCTTGGGCACTCTCATTAGTCTTTACCTTACTGTGTTGGTCATTTTATTCTTCACTAGGTGAGTTCTCTTAGCTGATTTCTTCTTCACTGTCCTATTCATTATCTTCATTATTTGGCCCATTGTTATCATTGTTTTGCCCACTGAAATCACTTTCAAACTCTATTTCTTGGCTACTTTTTCCATATTTCTCACCATCTTCTTTGTCCTCTTCACTGCTTTCATATGCCTCCCCTTCACTATCTTTTGTATTTTCACTGTTATCTTTTTCATTGTTTACTTCTCCTTAACTGTCATTTGTTTTTTTTACTGTCATTAGGTTCATTGTTTTGGTCTTTTTCTAGCTCACTATTTTCAACATTATAAGCTGTCTCTATCCTTGTATCCTTGGAGTCATCTTCTTCATTATTTGACCCACTGTTTTGGTCTTTTTTCTCATCATTGGGCTCATTGTTTTCATCTCTGATTTCTTCACTTTCATCTCTAATTTCTTCTTCATCAAAACTTTCTTCCTTGTAATTGCCTTCATCACTGTCTTATTTGTCATTACCTTCACTGCTTTCTTCATTTTCATCTTCCTCTCCATCACTGCTTTCTTCAGTTTCATCTTCCTCTTCATCACTGCTTTCCTCACTTTCATCTCTACTTTCTTATTTGTCATCTTCCCCTCCTTCACTGCTATCTTCATGTTCTGATTTCTTAAGAGAAGGTGAAAGAGGGAGGCTTATTTGAGGATATGATTCATGTGAAGAGGATGAACCAAGGTTAGTGGAGGGTGATGGAGGTGTGTGAGGAGGAAGTTGAGATGATTATGGTAGACTTTGTAGAGGGATAGGTTGTGGAGTTGTGAAATCATCATGGGCGATGAAAACCTCCCATGGGATGCCTTGTTGTTCTAGTTGGTGTGAGACAATCATTTTGATGAGGGAATGATGAAAAAGGATTGACATTTGTTGGGATGGAGGCCTGTTTTGCATGATGGAAGACATTTTATCAATACTTTTACAAAGGTAGTAGGGAAAATGTAGCAACTTGGTTTTGGTAAAATGCATGAGTAGTCTTATCTGATAGGAATAGAATCTGGAGAACCTACCTTCGCAGGTGAAGTATTTTATAATGATCTTCATCAGGAGAGCATATCTGTCCAATAAATGAGAAAAGGGAAACATGGTTTTGCAACCATCTTGAAAACTTGGTTTCAAGAATGGGTGATAGTGGCTCAGGTCCAGATACATTTTTTTGAACCACCTTTCTCCTATGCAAGGTATTCCAATGGCCATAGAGATGGCATTGGTGGTCAACTCAAACTTCACCCCAGCTAGGTGAACTTGGTGGTTATGAAGGTTTAGGGCAAAGAGCTTCGTCAACTGAGGGTGACTCTGGATCTTTTGTACCCTCTCACAGAACTCACAGCATCCTAATTCTTGAAAACATGAAACTATAGTAGGAGAGGTTACTCATTCTTCAGTGCTTATAGGCTTAAACCTATTTGTCTTCCCACCCTTCCTCTGCTTCTCTTTAGGCCTTTGACTTGCCTCATCAATGTCAACACTGCCTTCCCTATGCATTTTGTCCTTCACCCTCGCCTCAAGACTTTTTGAAAAGAATTTAAACTGCTTGTGGAAGGATGTGAAAATGGTGAATGAGATGATGAGGTTCTAATTAGGTAAAGGCTCAGCAGTGTGGAGACCAAGTGTTTTATTTAGGGTTTCATTTCCTTATCTAAATTAAAATTTCAATCTTCTTCGTAATGCTACCTTTATAAAAATAGGAACATGTGGGAAAAGCTCAAATACCTCTCAAAATATCTCCACAGCTGAAAAAATTGGCTCAAAACACATTGTGGGAAAGTCGAGCGCCTTCTGCACAAGTAGTCATGCAGCTCCTGAACAAACAGGAGAGCAACACGGGTGCCTCCTGAACATGCTATCGTGCCTCCTAAATGTAGTTGGGCAAGTGCTGAATGGGTATTCGGGTGGCGAGTTACCTCCTACATGCAGCCGTGTGTGCATGAGCGGCCCTGAATGCAGCAAGTCACCTCCTGCATGATGGTTAGGCAAGTGCTGAATGAGTGATTGTGTGTGCCCGGGCGGTCCTGAATGTGTAGGAGCGCAACGTGGGTCACCTCCTGAATACGTTGTCGTGTGCTTCCTGCACGTAGTCGGGAGAAGTCTGCACCTTAGCAGTTGGGCGGAAGATGCACGATTGGTCGCGCAGCAAGGGTGTTGGGCCTCGGGCGGAGGCTGCACGATGAATGCCAGGCAAAGTCTGCATGGTGACTCTTCTACAGGTGTGTCGTGCCTCTGCACAAGAATGCAAAACCCTTCATAGAATTGTATGGCAAGTCTTGCACTTGAGAGCGTAGTGCCCAGAAAATTTGCCCGAAGACTCTGTTAGGATTTTAGAGAAACTTGAAAACCCTCACTCCTTTGCAAATAACCAAATGGTGAATGGGAGATGTTTTCTTGAGTTGTTTTTATACCTCTTGAAAAATTAAAGATAAAGCCCACTTCACTAAGTTTTATTTTTGTTTCTCCCCTTTGCTAATATGCTCTTTTTCCTTTTGCAGATAGTGTCATAGAAGCAATGTTTTTTGGTGTTCTCATTTCTTTTGGAGTTGGCATTTTTTCAAAAACCCTTGAAAAACTGGTGATTTTGTTTGGTTTTTCCATTTTTACATATTGAAACTATGCCTCTTTTCTTGACTACTTGATGGATGTTGACCCTTTTTGAGAGTTTTGTGTCCCTCATACTGATACCCTTTTCCATATTTTTTCAACTTTATAGGGCTTCTTTCAAAAGTCCTCTGAAAACCTTTTGGCCCTTTGATGGAGTTTTATGACCCTTTGTTGCAGTGAAATAATACTGTCTTTAAAAAACCCTAGAAATTATTCCATGATATCATCTTCTAATCTTTGCCTGTAGTCAACCAAGGAGGATTTTCATTCTGACTTCTTGTTTATTGAATCCTTAGTTGGTGCACAATTGTGCTCATGTGCCATTGTCTTCAGGACCTTATGCATGGGCTCTTTGATGGGCAGCATTTTACAACAATTTGTCATGAGATCATGATCCTCTTTGTGAACTTAAGCCTGTTGTATCTTTTCTCTTGCTGTGGAATGTTATTTATGGGTTTAGGTCTCTTACTTTTCATATGTTCCGTTGTTAAACATTATAAAGGATTGCTGCAGAAATTCCTTAATATGGGCAAACTGTCTTTATGCAGACTTAATGCTTGATCTAGGAGATACCTTTGGAGGCCTTTGATGTCTTTGGACAATGATAAGTTCATCCTTGTTTTGACTTGACTTCACCTTTGAATATCTGTAGAAATAGTGAATTTAGAACCATGACAATGCATAACCTAGGAGACCCTATATGACTTATTGGGATGTCCTTTGGAATATGTCTTTGAATGAAAAGATTGAATCAGGGTTTGGAGGTGAAGACAGGGTTTTGACACACTTTTATGAACTGCCATCCTAGAAAACTAAAAAACTTTGATTTATCTAAAGATCTTAGAAAGAGAGTTTAGAATCACCATTGCTTGAGGAACTTGGTGAGTAGAGGAAAAAGTTTGGGTTACTTGGCGAACCAAGGTGTGAAAATAGAGGGATTAGGTTTACAGGGACATAGTCTTATAGGCATAGGTGGCAAACATAGTGAGAGTGATGGACATCAGTCCATGATTTGGTCTTTGAGGAGTGATAGGATGGGCATGCCCTGACTGAGTAGTAGGATAGAAAAAAATTGGTCTTAAGGATAATGAAGGCAGTGAGATTTCTAAAACTCACATGATTCTTAAATTTTGTTTCTAAAAATCTAGGACAGAGAATTTAGTCATCTAAACAGATAAAAATTACTAATGACTAACAGTGGCTCCACTTGGGGAGTGCAGCTCCTTTTCAGAAGGTGTCCAGAATTTCAAATCTCTTGGTTTATGAAGACCAATGCCTCATCTATTGGGTGGATTTTCTTCTTTTCTTTTGTTGCTGCTTTCCTGAAGTAGTGATTTTGATAATTTGAAAGCATGATTAACTCAAATTCACCTCTCCCTACCCAAACTACTTTCCTAACATTTTCTCTTCCTTGGGTTCACTTGAAATGGCAAACCCATTGACATCCTTTCTTTTGAAAGCAAAGAAATAAATTATCTACTTCTACACTTATTTCTTCCAAGAGTTCAAATTATGCTAGTGAACTCTTCTTATTCTCTACCTAGTCTAACTGACTGTCAAGATTAAGCAGTATGACAGACTTTATTCTCTAGTATATTTGACAAGAAATTTAAAGCATGAATTTAACTAGGATTAGACAATTTGATTCATCATGAGTCATGGCATCAAGACAAACTGCACACAAAATTTATTTTCATAAGCAATCAAAACTAGAAAGTATGAGGGCTATGTTTCTTCATTTGCTAAGCATCCCTATCCTTCTCTTTGGTTCATATTTAATCATGTGGAACCAGTATCTTTTATTCCTAATCTATTTTCTTCGATAAGTCAATTTTCAATGATTTGACAATCATTATTTTCACTAACTTATCAACAATAAATTTAAAACATGTTCAGCCATGATTAGGCTAGATGACTGAACAAGACATTCTTTTTGCACCAGTAGTGGCATTCAGGATTGCACACTTTTAGTACTGTTATTTTCTGGGTATGAGGTTGTACCTTATTTTTGAATATGCCCTCTTTTCTATTCTTTTCTATGTTTTTGTGTTTTTCTCTTTATGGCCTTTCCTTCAAACAATGATATGTACAATGAGTGAAAAACTAAAGCTAAGGATTTTTACATCAATGGTGTTTGAGCATCTTGTATTTAAAAGGATCTCCTAACATTTGTTGTCCATTCATCTCTTGTAAATAGAAAACGCAGTTACCTCCATTTGACAACATGGTATAAGGATTATTCCAAGGGTTTTCAAAAAATCCATGTTCTCCTTGGTGTTTCTTCTTTTACCCTTGCTTCTCAAATCTGTTTGTGTCAAAGACCTTCCTTAAGTAGGGGAGGTATTCTTTATCATCTTTAAAACAAATGATGAAGTCATCCATGTATACCATAGTGAAGAAATTGAAAACTGAAGGCATAGTTCTTCGGAATGTGTCTCCAACACTCTCTAGCCTAGGAAGTATTTGTTTAAACATGCAATTGTCCCCAAGAAACCTGAAAAAATCTTTGAGCTGATTGATCTAAAGTGGTATCATATGATGGTAACCTGAAAAACTATCATGCAATGAGATTTGGTTAGAAACCCCTACCCTTTGTAAAGTATGATCTTCCTTGGTAAAAAGTTATTTTTTCTTTGGGAAGGGTTGATCCAGGTACCTAAAGTCTATACATAACCTATGCCCCTTTGCCTTCTTTCTAAGTGACCTCAACTTCTCAAGGTTTTAATGATTCCTCTTGAAAGGAGGGATTTTCAGAACAATGTCTGTGTTACAAATTTTTAGATTATCCTACCTACACGCATAAGAATTCTGAATTTTTTTTCATAGTCTTGTATTTTTTTTATTTTTTTTTGTAGTGATAAAATTCTAACAACTTAATCATTTTGGGTCTCTTAAGGTTAATCGTGCTATCTTTCTCTATATCAGATTTAGCAAAGACTTCTTTGGGATCTATAGAAATATTTGTGGAAATTGACAATTTTTTTGAAAAGGAAAAATTCTTGGATGATGAAGTATCTAGGTAAGGCAAAAACATAAGACTATCTTGCTCCAGATTCCCAAAGATTTTTGTTTTGTGAGGGTATTTCATTTCTTTTGGATTAGAAAAAGGAGGAAGTTGTGTTTTTGTGGTTTGTCCTTATTTTGAGCAATCTGATTCATATTCTAAACTGATTTTTGTTTCTGACATTTTATTTTTAATTTGTAGAAAATCAAGTTCAATTTTATCATCATGTAGTGTTTCAAAATCGTGATAGTTTTAACTGTCAAACTCATCATAGAGGGACTGATTTGGTTGTTGTAGTGTGCCTAGATCTTTGCGATCTTCATTTAGTTGTTCATCAAGGTCATTTTCATTATACAAGATGAATGAATCCAAGTCTGAATGAATGGAATAGATAGGGGTGTTATTGGGTCTATCTAGGCTACTTACCATATACTTCATGTGAGATTCCCGATAGAGTCTCCTTGTTTGGTTAAAAATCAGGATGGTAGCATAAGACATGTCGAGTTGGAGGTTCCCTAAAAGCTTGGCTCCTGAAGATCGAGACAAAATCATCCCATATTTTGGGGGAATGTTAGCCACTACTATGTCCATGACCAGAATCTTAGCAGGGATTTGCGTTAGATTGACACATAAATCCTTGATTAGGCCCAAGCACTTAACACTGCTTGAATTGAAGGAATACAGGTCTTTGTAGGGCCTAGTTATTTCTAGGCCTAATCTCTCCATCACTACCTTTGGCATGAGGTTGTGAGAGGCACTAGAGTCTAGCATGGCATTATGCAGGATTTTTTCGTGTATGTTTAGGCTAACAGATAATGGGGGAATGGCTCCTTCTTGGTATTTTCCATCTACTTCGGGTCCAAACAACAGCTCTAGTTTGTCATCTGTCAAAATCAGAGTATTGGTGTCATTTCCTATGTTTAGAAATTTCAAAACTTGATATTTGTACATATCCTGAGCTACCAGTTTAGTGAGAGGTATGGTTATTTTGATTTTAGCAATCTCTCCTTCAAAACTGAAAGGTACTTGGGTTTTGGACATATTTACATAAGTTTTATCAGCCATAAATTTTTCCACATTTTTAATTTGTTGATTCTGATTCGAGGCTTCGGTCAACAAAGTTTTCTCAGGGCCACTAGTAGAGGTACTAGGGCAGCTTGTTTCAACACTTGGTTGGCTAGTTTTGTCTTTGTTAGGATCAATTTTCTTAGCCATGTTATTTTTATTGTCTGGTGTTCTTTTAAGAATGTTTTCGGGGGTTTTCTTAACAACAATGTCTGAGTTGTTTTTTTTGGATTTGTCTTGGTTTTTCTTATTCCTAAGATTATATTGCCTATGGACTTCCATTATGGCGTTTTCTAATCCCAATTCGTGGTCTTCGGAATCTTCATAACTTGTTTCATCTTGGTTTGAGGAGAAAAAACATTGTTCTTCTTCTATGAGAAAAACATCACCCTCGCTATCGGAGCCTATCAAGTTTAGATGATTTTCATCTGGTTGTTCAATATCTCTTTCCCCCTCATCAGCATAGTTATCTTGGAAGGGTGGCCTGATTTGTTTATCATTTTCCCTTTGTCTGGTTTGGGGTGGGTCTCTTCTAAAGTTCTGATTCCAGTTTCTGTTTTGGGTATATGGTTGGTTTTCCCTAGGGGGTGATCTTTCATTTATGCTTATTCTCTCCATCATTCTTTCCATGGTTCTAAGGAGGTTGCCAATCTTGGAATCAGATGAGGAGGTTGAGGGCATGGTGTCATCTTTGTAGGTTACCCTCTTTTCTAATCTTAGCCTAGCTCCTTTTTCAATTAAGTTTGCCTCTACACTTATAGCTCCATTTTGCATGTATTCTAAAGTTAGGGGCTCTGTTTCTCTTAGTTGATAGGCCATGTCGGGGTCAAAACCTTCCTGGAATTTGGCTAAGGCTAGGCCTAGTGGGGGTTTCATGTTTGGCGGTAGTGCATTGTAAAAACTATTGAACCTAGTGCAATAGTATTGGACACTTTCCCCCGTGTTTCTTTTAAGATTGCTATATTCCAAGAGGATCTGAAGAGGTTTCTTCTTGATTTCCCATTTGTTTATGAAATTTTGGTAAAGGGAAGGGAGATCTTGTATGAGGTTGGGAGTTAGGATTTTGAACCATTTCTCAACTTCTCCTCCTAGGCTTTGGGAAAACATCCTCATATTCATGGTTTCCTCTTCTAATTCCATGTATTCAAAAGCATCATTCATTCTATCTATGTTTTTTGGCAGTGGTAGAGTCTGCCCCGGTGAAGTGTGGGATTCTGGATAGGTAATCATTTAGCAAAGGTACCAATGGCTGTGGTAACACAAGGGGTGCATACCATGCTGCCATGATAGGAGCCAATGGTGGATTTACAAGTGGAGGATTTGTGATATGAGATGGATTGGTTTGCACAGTGGAGGTGTGAATGGGTGTGGCGGAAGTACTTGGACCAGTAAACTAATTCTGAGTAGACTTGGGGTGAAAAGAGCCAAAGTGGTGAAGAAGTTGGAAATCAGGTGGTGTGGAAGGAGAAACTTCTCGCTAGGAATCTGCTGCAAGTCTATGGGCTCAGTATTGGTATGGTCAATTCTACTTTGTGACTTTTTTCTGAAAATGTTCTTGGTATGGTGCAAGTCAAACTGGGGATCTTGCAAGGCTGTAAGATGCTCAGGTACAGAGCTTGCTTTATGAATGGTCTTATTAGCAGTTAAGTTTCTAGTTTTAGAAGTTTGCCACAAAATCTTTTATGGGTCATCAACTATAGTAGGAGGGTTCAGGTCCAGATGAGATCTAGTATTGATTCTTCGCGAAGCCAGATTTCAAACTCAAAATTTAGAGAGGTTGAATTTTTTTAAAATTTTCGAAAAGTTTACCTCTTTTATGTTTTCTATACTCACACAGGGTGTGACTAGGATTCTATACTTTCCAGGTTTGTTTCGGCACAATCCTTTAGGAGCCTAAGGAAATTAGTAAAGTTAGAAGGCCTACTGGAGGCTAATGGAGTTGCCAGGTGGATATTTTTAGTTTTTTTGAAGATAAGTGTCTATGGTCCACCACCAATACTGACAAAAAGACAATATAGAAATGTTTTGAGTTTTTTTAGAGTTTCTATATGCAGCCCTAAGTTTTGTAAGAGTGTCCTATAGCTGAGTCATCATTTTTCTAGGATGGTGAAAAAGTTGGATTCTACTCTTTGGCTATCATTTTAGTTCTCTATGATTTGATGAATGTTTCTGAAGTCCTAAGGGATACTTAGATTGTTGCTGACATCAGAGGTTGCATCATGATCACCATTGTGTTAGTGACAGTGATGAGGTAGCTATAAATCATAGGATACTGTTTAATTAAGGGATTCTGGAGTCCTAAAGGGTACTTAGATTATCACTAACTCAGAAGTGTCCCACCGTGATCGCCATTATGTTAGTGAGCGGTGGGATGAATCAACCGGATAGCATTCTTTGTTCGACAGGGGTTTTCTGTAGGTCTTAAAAGATATTCAGGTTATTATAAACTCAGAAAGGTCCCACCGTGATCGCCATTATGTTAGTGTCTCGCGATTTGGCAGATTGGTAAACCAAATGACAGGGTAACATTAGACTAGTATTTGGAGTCCTAGGACCTAGCCTTCCTGGACTCAGATAGGGCTCTATCTATTATGCGAAGGATGTGAAATTTTTTGTTTTGGATGATTTATTTTAGGCTAGTTGTTAAGTGTCGGTTTGTTTGTTTTTTTTGGGTTGGGGTAAGATGATCAAGTAGGATAGGTGGAGTGAGAGGTTATCAAATAAATTGGACTATGGAGTCTATGAAGTCGTTGATATTTCAATAATGAATTGAGGTACATCACAGGGAAAATCTAGTGTAGTTAATGGATCTTTTAAATTTATGTGTGAGGTGAAATGGACATCAAGTTTTGGGAACCAAGGTAGGGCAAAGGGAAGTTAAGAATCCTTTGTCAAATACGTATGAACAGGGAGGTCTTTAATATTGATAAGAAAAAGATACTAATCATGAGGTAGGGCACACAATTTACCCAGTGACAATAAATTTAAACAAATAAACATCCAAGATAAACAATCCAATGGAACAAGGAAGCAAGAGAACTTATCTAACTTCAATGATTCTACTTTCAAGATTTGAAAAATATAAGAGACAAATAGCATCAATAAATGAAGAAGGAATGCCTAAAAATCATTCATTAAACTATAAAGAACTTCGAGGAAAATTGATGAGCATATTCAAAGGGGAAGATCGAAACAAGACCTCTTTAACTTAACCTATCAATCAATACATCAAAGGGAGATTTAAAGACAAAGTTTAGATAGCATTAAACAAGCAGGGCTTACCATGAATCATGTTTATAAACTAGCATATTAATCCAATAATGAAATAGAAAAGCTTAGGTGGGCCTAAGGAGCAATGAAGAATTATTTAAGCTAACCCAGCAGAAGAAAACATGAAAACAATAGCTAACAGGAGGACTGAGGTTCTTCAAACAACATTTCTCATCCTATACTCTTTTGAGCTATTGCAATATAGAAAGATGGACATATGGAAAACAAGAAAAACATGAACATATGAGAGATAAATCACCTTTAAGTAAACTCAGGGATCCTGCAAGCAAGCCTTCATCACCATCAATCAAGGCAAATCATCCACAAGCTCCACAACACTAAACTGTTCTTCAAATTCCAAAAACCATGTATTTCTCTTAAACACATTAAGTCCCAATGTTTACAATGAATACTCATGCTATATATAACAAGCAAGGAGGAGGAAAGCCTAATAGTTCATCTAGAAACCTATTGACCAACAAGAAATATCCTAATTTGTCCTTGAGGCCTTGTAAGGCCCAAGGCACAAAATATCTAAACAAATATCTTTTTCGGCCATAAATTGTAATTAAATTGACTTTTAGGCCCTGAAAAGCATATGAAAACTTCCCAAATTAAAATTCTGCCCAATCAACCACAGGAGCGCAACACACTATGTCAAAAATTGAATTTAAGCTAGGAGCGCAGCAAAGAGACAAGAAAAATAGGCCTTCTTGCAGCAGTGTTTTGGATACCTTCTCGATGTCAGAAAAGGCTCTGTGATGGCTCATTGGAAAGACCTTGAAGTCTAATTTCCAGATCTACATTTATTTCTTAAATCTAACCTCTGAAACCTATCCAAAAAGGGAAAATTACAAGACTTCCAGGAGCACATCACATACTCTGAAAAGTGGGCAGAATGGTGAAAAAATGAGTGTTTTTGACCCTTTTGGGGGACCACAAAAACTCCAATTGAGCTAAATATTGGTGAGAATACTCCTCTAATGATGGGGAATTCAAACATTTAAGCCTCTCCTCCTGAAGATGCCTAGGGAAATTTTGATCAGCAGTTGTCATTGATGTCAACCCAAGCAGCACCAGGGGCTAACCCAATATTGAATGGGAATTTTGACCTACCAAATTAATATATTCTGGGTCAATAATTATTTTTATGGTTTCTACTTGTCGAGATGTTTCCATTGATATATGGCACGCCATGTAATTCTTCATGGTTTGAGAGATATTCATGTTTGAAGTTTGTACCCCCAGATAGTGGGCTAAAACCCCATGGGGTTCGGGCATGGGTTATTGAAAAGTCATAATTAATATTTTTTAAGCTCCTAAAATCCCTCCCACATTCACTTGTTGAAGCCCCTCTCAACCTAAGCATTTATATAAATTGTGATCCTCATTTCCTCCTTTTGCAAGGAGATTTCGCCATCTGAAACAGGTCATCGTGGCATTTACACTCTAAATTTTTTTCTACGAAGGTTCAGAAGTTATAATTTTTATGAGGCGAAGAAAAAATCTTGAGGAAGCTACTGTAAAAATTTCAGATCAAGGTGCACAACATTTTTGGAGATATGATCTGTGGAAGTCAAGGTTTTTACAGGCTCCTGAAATTCATCTCAAAGAAGTGACCTTGGTAAATTTTTCATAACTCTCTCTCTGAGTATCAGATTGGAATTCCGTAAAAAGTGCCAGATAGTGCATAGTCTGGAATGTTTTATCTCTCAATTTTAGAGCCAAATGAAGAAAAATGACACGTGGCACATCGTACAAGTGCGCTCTTATGAAACAGTCCATAATTATGGCATTGTGAGAGATTGGGTATAACTCTCTCTTGAAGAATCCAAATCGAGTCAGACTATGGCATTGGAAAGAAGACTCAAAGGACTACTATAGGACCAAAAAAAAGATATTGAGGATCTGAAATAACAGAGATACGCTAGTTTCAATATCGAGCTCCTAGAAGGTAAGAAAAAGCTAGATCATGTGTTGTCAAGGGTTGCAAAGGACCAAACTTTCTATGGCAGCAAAGAAAAGCAAGGTGCATTAGAGGGTAGCATGACAAGAGTAGAAACCAAGGTGCATAATAGAAACAAGAAGTTCATCATGTGAAGTCTTCAAGTGGCCAGCACTGCATACAATCATTGTAAAGGTATCATTGTACTAAGTCATTGTAAATACATTATTGTAAAAATTGTACTAGTGTCTATCTGCTAAGGGTTGAAGAGGCAGTGTTGGGAGGTCTAGGATAATCATTAGGTGATTGTGTCAAAGTTGGGGTTATGGTCTAGTATATCTTCTTCTTCTACATCATTCTGTATCATTGTAAAGAGGACCATTTTCCCTGGTACGAGAGTCCATTCTTCTTTTATTCTTCTATAGGGTGGTAGGGTGGTGCTAGGGTGAGTTGTAGTTCATTGGGTGTTTGGGCATCCATTCAGTTGACTACTGAAGAATTTTGGGCGTTGGAGCATCCATCCAGTGGGAGCTGGAGAAAAATGCTTTTCTAGATTCTAGGAAGTTGGAGCTTTATTTTCAATTGGAGTTGAATATTAAGAGTTATTAGAAAAGCATTAGGTGGTTTTTGTCCCGGAGTGGGTTTCCACCTTAAAAACTATGTGCATTTGTGTTCATCTTGTTTGCTACTATCATTTTACAAACACTAATAATAATTGAAGATTAACTAATGCTCTAATTGAAAGGATTACTGATTCACCCCCCCCCCCCCCTTAGTATTTCCAACAATTGGTATCGGAAGCTTGGTTCCTTCAATAGCGAGTTTAATGCTGGAAGGAGGTCATGGAGCATACCAAGAATGGTGTACCTCTTTTCAATGAAAATAATTATGCACTCTAGAAAGGAAGAATGGAGGTCTATCTCTTGGCACAAGGTTACAAAGTACGGGACACTGTTTTAAATGGATTTACATCAACTATGGATGAACAAGGTAAGAAGAATTTGGTAAATGATGCAAAAGAAAATAATATTATTATCAGTGGAATTATTGAATCTTCTTATCATAAGGTGTTGGGTTGTAAAACTGCCAAAAATGTATGGGACAAGCTTGAGAATATATATGCAGGTGACTCAAATGTCAAAGAAGCAAAGCTTCAAATCTATAGAGCAAAATTTGAGCAACTTAGAATGAAAGAAAACTGCAACATTGCTGCATATTTCCAATACGTTGATGAAATAACCAATACTCTGGAAGGATTGGGAGAACCAATTGATGAGAAGACTATTATATGGAAGATTCTTAGAACGTTACCAAGGAGATTCAACCCAAAGGTATCTGTCTTAGAATACAGTGAAAATCTGGACAAACTCAGCAAAGAGGAATTACATGGAGTTATCATAGCATATGAAATGAGATTTGATGAAGAAGAGGGTACTTCACATCTAGAAACTGTGTTTGTTTCATCTAAGAAAACCAATAAGGATAAACAACCTTCAATTGAAAATACATGCACCTGCAAGTGTGAAGAAAAGGGAGATGATGAAGAAGGTCTTTCAGATGAAGAATATGCTTACTTCACGAGAAAACTAAAAATTGGTAAGGGATAATTCAAATGTGAACTTCCATTGATATGTTTCAACTGTAATGAGGTTGGGCATTTTGCAGCAAAATGTCCAAACATAAGTAATGGAAACTCAAAAGGAAAGAAAGGCTTTAAAAAATTCAAAAAGCAAGGATGCATAAGGAACTTTCTCTCTAAAGAAGATAGCTCATCATCCGATGAAGACAATGATAGTGAAGAAGAAGCCAATGAGAGAGTATTGTTTATGGCCAAGCACAATAAACCCAAGAACAATAAATAAGAGGTATCAAACAACGAAGAAGAAGGATGGACCATAGAATAATTTTATGAGGAAGTAATAAAGCTTATAAAAGATCTCAAGGCAGAGAAGATCCGTGCCAATACTCTTGAAGAACAAGTTTAAGGTCTCAAAATTGAATTTGAAGAACACAAATGCATTGAAGAGTCACTTCAAAAGAAGTTGGAAGAAAGAAACCAAGAGAGGGAAGAATTAGAAGCTGAAGTAGTCTAGCTGCGTGAGGAAGTGAAGAAAGGAAAATCTATCCAAAACTATGCCAACAACTCAAGGGCATTGGAAGAACTCATCAACAATCAACGATCTTACAACGACAAAACTTGCATCGGTTACAAAGAAGAAGCAAGACCTTCTACAACAAAATACAATGAACCTATGAGATCTGACATGCATGTAGACTTCATTGGATAAGATTCGCAAGAACAGCCTTGGAATACAATTCCTCGACGAAAATTTCCATCCAGGTACCAACATAGTTTTATGGCTACTATTATTCATGTGGAAAATTTGGTCATAAAACTGTAGAATGTCACACGTACCCTAGGAATGAATACAATTCTTAGAGATCTGTCAAATATGAACCTCCCAGGGCTCAGCGAAACATTAATAGAGTTGAACATTTAAGAAATAATATTGAATGTTACAAATGTCGAAACTTTGGACACATAGCCAGAGACTGCAGATTTGAAAATCCTCCAGAATAATCTTCGAAGCCACAGAATGAACGAACATGGAAGAAGAAACAGAATTTTCATTCATTCTGAGTCTAAATGTATCTATCTTATGTAAAGAGGGTTGGAAAAAATAATTAAAATCCCCTCTCAGTCAATTAATTAAAATTTGTGGTCAAATTAATTAAAAATATCAAGCCAGAAATTTAATTAATTTTAGGTCCTAGGTGAGGATAAAAATCTTCAAAGGAAAAATTCGTTGGTCCTTAAAAAATGAATTTTTAAAGGTCCCAGGCCAAGGGAAAATTGAGAATTTTAAGAAATTTTGGACCCTTGGGCCTAGGTGGTTAATTCAAAGTCAAAAATTTAAGGTAATTAACTCAAAAATAGTATTTTTTGAGTTAATTAAAATGAATTAAAATGATAAATTCGTTTTTTCCCCAAATTTATAATTTCGACAATCCAGATTAAAAGATGATCAAATCTTATCGACGGTCGAGATGATTTTGACATGGATCAACTGAGCTAGCCATTGGAGATTTTGTCCTATAAATTAAGAGGTCTTTGTCAGTCTTGAGTCATCCGATCTGGAGGATCACGCACTTGTCATGGAAGCTCTTGTAATTTCTTTTGAGGAATAAAGCATAAAGACTTTGGGGTTACAAATTTTGGTGTTCCTTTTCCAGATCTATGTGGTGATTCATTTCTAAACTCTGCTACTTTGTTTTTGCATTTTATGGTTGATGGCCTTCATGGATTAATCTGCATACAGGTATATTGTGCAGTTTTCTTTGTTCATAAAATGACATTTTGATTTTTCCGAAGGATCTCATGTTATTTTCTTAAATCTCTATCGATCTAAATTTCAGATCCAAGTGTGCAGGGAAATTTAAAAAAAAAATTGAGTGTCTAGGGAAGTCTTCAGTTGGACCAGCTGACTCCCAGAATCGTAAATCTAAAAAATCCCATTGTTTCTAATTTCCTGAAACTATCATATGAAATTGTGTTTTTACAGGGCTTCTAGGGCTTGTGCCTCTCTTTTAAAATTTAAATTTCCTAAAAAATTGTGCTGAAATGGGTTTAAATCTAGCTATGAGAGCCTCCCAAATTGTCTATTAGCTTTGTAAATTTGTATGTAGTTTTGGCTATTTGATTTTTTGCAAGTTTGCAGGGCGTTTTCTTAACGATTTCTTTGGATCTGGCCTCAAGATAGGGTTTGCTTCTAGATCTGGGCGTAATTTCAAAATCCTTGGTGCATTTTAAATATGCACTCTGAAATTTGGCCTATACTGGAAAATTTTATTTTCAAGTTTGTTGGGTGAAATTTATGTGTACTGGGTTTATTAACTGCATAAACGCTACTTCTGTTCGTTGCCTCTATCTGCCGCCTCGCTGCATCAGTCTTCACGAATTTTCAAATTCATATGCTACCTCCTTAAGTTACATTTTTTCCCTTGCCATCTAATCTTCTACCCTTGTCATTCTGCTCTTCCCTTCCCTTAGCCATCGATTCCCTATCTCCTTCTGATTCCTCTCGACCTCCTAAAAACTATGTTTTTCTCCTTTCGATCTTGTAGTTCACTTCCTCGTTGTCCCTTACGCTGCCCTCCATCTCTTAGCCGTCATTCGAGCAGATCTCCCCTGCATCTGAACTTTCCTTGCTGTCGTCGACTATCTCGCTGCACTAGCCTCCCATCCGCTCAACTAGCCTTCATACCATCGTTCCTCCTCCATTCGAACCTCAGCCCTCTGTCGTGCTCCAATGCCATCTGTCACCCAACCTGCATAACAAAAAAAAACGAAAAGCAAAAATATAAAACACATATGCATTAAATTTTACTTGATTGGATTCAATTTTTTTTTTTTGATAGTGTTAGTTTTATTTTTTTGTTAAGTTTTAGATTTTAGACTTTAATTAGTTTAGTTTAATTTTAGGTTTCATTTTTTTTTGTTTTTTTTACAAATTCGGATGTTGTTTATATTAAAAAAAGATATGGGAGACTGAGCTCCAGTGTCACATGGTAGTGTAGGTGAGAAGTGGAGCAAGTGAGGACAATATTGAGGTCAAGATCCCTTTTGCATCCAACGTTCTTCACAATGAGAAAATTTTAACTAGTGTACATTCTAACAAATTGAAACAGTAAAAGACAAAATTTGCATTTCATGCTCAGTATATGTTTATGTGAAGGATTTGACGAGTAATGGATTCTTCAGGATTTCCTTCGGCTTCTACATTTCAAGCATTTTCTAAGCTGATACTTGGTGCATCCATGGCTTGGTTTTTGAATGATGAAAAGAGAACAGGCATGTGAGGTCGCAGCGTCAAAGGGCAGTCAGGGATTGAAGGACTGCAGGGGCTATTGAGGAGCACAAGGATTGAACAATCGATAAGAGGATAAGATTTGATCACATGAAGAGTGATGGGTGGTTCACAGGGAAGGTAAGGAGATGGCAGGGCCACAAGAATTAAGGGGAAGCTATAGAGGAAATAAAATGATAGATTTTATGCCAGAGGGAACCTTTTCAGAGAATTTGGTGGATAGATTATGTGACAGAGAGACGAAAATAGGCATGAAATTGAGGAATCCGATGTCGATGTTCCTCTGTGCAGCGAATCTGCGAGGATATTTAATTCTGATCATGGCAGATAAAAATGGTGTTCAAAGGAATTACATCGAAGTGTACCAATATGATGGAGACAGGCTGTGTTTGCCCATGCATCCGCTTCCTTGTTGAGTGAGCGGAGTACATGATAGAAGCGGTTTCCTTTCATCTGCTGATCAAGAGCTTGGCATCGTCTTATAGTTTGTTGTAGTATCAAGTTGGAGGCTTTCCTGTTGTGTGTGGACCATCAGGCTAATGACAATAGCCGAATGTCCAATAATCACTATTGTGTTTATGCCAAGTTTTTGTAGTTGGAGTAGACCTTGTTAAAGAGCTAATGCTTCGGCCATATTTTTGGAAAGATTACCCAATCCCCACTCATATGCAATTATGGTATCTCCATTACCATTACAGATGATTCCTCCAGCCCTAGCCATTCCTGGATTAGATTTAGAAGTTCCATAAAAAAAATATAGTGAGTGTTACAGTTCTTCGGCCATAGTGAAAATTCCTCATCTTTCATTCTAATTTTCCAACTGTAACTAGAGTTGGTATTGCTATTAGCATTGCTACTACTTAGGGCCATGTTGTTTCTATCCAATAAATACCCTATGAAGTTTCTCTCCTCGACATAAATATCCACTGTATCTTGTTTCCCTTGACATTTGGTGGACATTGCTTTCAGAGTGAGGCTCCATGCCTTGTTGTAAAGCTTTCTAATGCTAGTTTCTTTATCTTTAAAGATCATGTGGTTTATTGCCAACCAAATGTTCCATAGAAGAGAAAATGGTAAAGCATTCTAGACTCTTCTAGCAATGTGTGTGTGTGTGTGTTTTTTTTTTTTTTTTTCTGCCAGAGATAATTTTTTTTCCATAATTGTAAAACTTCAGTGATGCTGGTGTTGGGCACCCACGAGATATTGATGCTCCGAAAAGATTCCATCCAACAGACAATGGCAAAGGGGCAGTCTATGAAAAGATGTTGACTGGTTTCTTCATCTGTTTGACAATTTGGGCAGTGAGATGGGCCAGTTATTCCTCGTTTTTTAAGATTCTCAAAGGTGAGAAATTTCCCTCTTAGGAGGAATGAAATAAAGAATTTTATTTTTGGGAGAGTCTCCGCTTTCCAGAGAAGTCTCCACTGCGCCCAAACAGACATGGGGAATTCGATGCTGCAAATCTGGTGGTAGGCAGCTTTAACAATGTAGATGGAGCCTGAAGGAACCCATCGAAATTCATCAGCGTTGTAGCGTTTGGTGGGCACTATGCCATGGAGATGAGCTTGAAGATTAGTGAGGCTTGCTTCCATATCAATAGGAATGTTTGGGAAGGTCCATCCTTTCCAAATCTGAGTTTGGCCATCCCACTGAGAAATCTGATCCAATGTTTGTATCCCTATACTGGTAAGAAAGGATAGGATCTGTTGAGTACCAAGTCTGCTACTAATGGGTTGTTGTCCCATTATCTTGTTAGCCCCAATTCTAATGTGACTGCCACCTTTGGGGACTTTGGAAATGTTTTGAGCAAGAAGTGGTATTGCTCTCTTACACATTCCCCAGATTTTTTAGCACGCTCTGTTAGGGATCTCATGGTCTAGAAGATGTTGCCTTGGGAAGTTAAGATATTTGATTTCTAACACTTTCTTCCACCAAGCAGTCTTGCCATTTATGAGTCTCCATACAAAATTGCCACCAAAGGCAAGGTTTAGAAGTTTTGAAGATTTGATTCTAAGCCCTCCTTTCTCCTGCGTTTGAATAACCTGCCTCCAACTTATTAGGCTATATTTCTTTCTTTCACTTTTAACTTGGTTTTAGTTTAGTATTAAGAGCTTAATTTTTTTAAAGGTTTTAGTTTCATTTTTTAGATATAAAATAAAAAAATATGAAAATTTGAAAAGTATAAAAAGGTTTAATTTTTTGTTTTCATGGTCAAAGTGAGCTTAATATTTTTATCTGAAGTTTTTGACTATAGAAACGTTTTCTGGATCGAAATTAATTGAAACATCTTAAACATCTGGAATTTTCATTTTATATTGTTGTGGGTTTAAGTTATTCATGGTTGTGGTGTTTTCAATTGGATATCATTGTGATCAATCGTGTTTTCATAGCAACAGTTAATCGTCAATTTCTTGTTTTTTAATTGCATAACAGGATCTTATTTGACTCCATAAGGCACTGGATTTAATCTAATCTTTAAGAATCTCGTTAAATATTATCAAGTACTTGGCCTATAACTGTGTCTCCTGAATTTTTCCTCTTAATTTATAATAGGGTCTACCTCGCTTAGCTTGCAAGGAGATAACTTAGATAGAGAGATTGGGGATCAGGGTGACAACTCCCGATCTGAGCCGTTGTCGCGGTGCCTAGACTTTCTGTGCGACAACACATAGGAGATTTAAAAAGTAGAATGTGAGTGTGAGAATGTTACATGATTGAGGATTGCTTTGAAGTTTAATTGCAGTATGGAGTTTGCTTGATAGGAATTAGTTCAGTAAGTTTCATTTTCAAGATTTTTTATTTGCGAGCAAATGTGTGTTTCATTCAAGTATCTTGTTTATAATTACAAAGGAATATATTTATACTCTGACCATTAAGCTGAGCCAATACGTAGTACAACTTGCGTTTACGACTCCCAGATTGATAATTAATATTGAGCGGTTTAATCCGAAAATTAAGCCGATCAACAATTACATCATCAAATTCTAGAGGGAAACACGAAAAAACTATTTTTTCAACTCATATTTTCAACTTATATCCCTATGAGTTTACCCAAATTTCAAGTGAGAACACTCGCTGGATAAATAATTTGATCCCTCATCCAAGGAGTACCCATGTTGCATAATTTAGATGGACCCTGCTACATGAAAAATAAGAAATACATGAAAAAAATGATTGCAATTACAGATTTTCATGTATTTCTTATTTTTTGTGTAGTAGGGTCCATAGAAAGTATGCAACATAGGCGCTCCTTGGATGAGGAATTAAAATTTTCATCCAATGAGTACTCCCGCTTGAAATTTGAATAAAACCTCAGGGAGATAAGTTGAAAATATAAGTTGAAAAAGTAGTTTTATTATTATTTAATCTTTTTACCTTTTTACCCAAAAAATGGTGAATCATCCCCCATGGTTGAAATCATCATCTTGAATCTTATTGATCCTTATGAAGTTTATTTTGGTTGCACATTTTTCTTAGGAGGTCCATTTTAGACCTCAAAAGTTCTCTAATGAAAAATATTTGTTTGATGTTGCATATTGGTATAAGAATCTAAGCATAGGGTTGAGCTATGTTACACTATTTGGAGAGGGACGAAAGTGTGAACAGAGGGCTGGAAAGTAGCCCTATAACCAATATATAGGAGAAGCTCATCAAGGAGAAAAGGTCACAACTGTAGGTATTCTTTGGTATAGGTTTTAACCCTATATAGAAATTATCTGCAAACGAATCTTAAAAACATAAAATAAAAAATAGCGAGAGCATAAAACATAAAACATATATACACAGAGATTTTCCACTGGATCCCAAATCCGGACGACTAGCTTGATTTTTTATTATATTCCTTTTAGTGTTACAACACATATATATACATGCCGAAGCATACATAAACCCCAATCCATTAACCCTGGATTAGAACATAACCGTATTTCCCTTGACCAGATCTACAAACTACCAGGGGTTGAAAACCATCATGCCCCAAAACCATGTGCAAACCCATGCACAAAACCATGGGTGGGTCCACCCAATGAAAAATAAGGTCCAAAAAAGTTTTCCTGGGGCACTACCCTAGTCCCTAAATAAGAGGGGCTGCTGCCCCCCTGTGACCCCCTTGTTGCACCCGGCGCAACGTACATGGGGGGCTATCACCCCCCCTGTTACCCCCCCGCACATGACTATTCATGGAAATAATATAACACATACCCAACATTCTCCCACTTGTTGTTTTCTTTCCATAGGGAGCCACAGGAGAGCTTATTCACTAGCCCAGCTATGCAACACCCATTGTTTCTCTACACCAAGAGAACTTCTGAGTGCTCACAAAATTTGTCAATGCATCTGCAACATTCTTCAAGGTGTCCACCTTTACCAGCAACACCCTTTTAGCCTTAACCATATCTCTCACAAAGTGATATTGAACATCAATGTGCTTTGTCTTTGAATGATAAGCAGGGTTCTTAGCTAAGAAAGTTGCACTTTGGCTATCATAGTCTATCCTTATAGCTTGTTGCACCAACCCCATACTTGAACACAATCTCTGCAACCAAACTGCTTCTTTTCTTGCATGAGTGGCTGCTATGTATTCTGCATCTGTAGTTGAAAGAGCCACTATAGATTGTCTTTTACTCATCCAAATAACTACACCTCCAAATAGGCTAAACACATACCTACTTGTAGATCTTCTTTGGTCCAGATCTTTAACCTAGTATGCATCAACAAAACCACGAATGTGCAACACTCTTTACAATCCTAGTCTTCCCTGGTAGCACAAGCCATAATCACTAGTGCCACACAAATATCTAAAAACCTGCTTCATTTTTGTCCAATGCTCCTTCCCTGGGTTTCACATAAACCACCTCAATATTCCCACTACATGTGAAATGTCTGGTCTAGTATAGACCATTGCATACATATGTTACCCACTGCACTTTCATATAGAACATGGGACATATCCTCCTCTTCTTCTTGTGTCTTGGAACACTGTTCAACAGACAACTTTGTATCTACAGGAATCATAACATTCACCGGTTTACTATCCTGCATATTGAACCTCTGCAATATAGTCTCGACATACTTCCTCTAGTTTAACCAGAGCTTCCTCTTTGTCCGGTCTCTCTTAATTTCCATGCCCAAAATATAGTTTGTAGCACCAAGATCCTTCATGTCGAATTTGTAGAATAATTGGGTCTTCAAATCTTGGATAATTTATTTGTCATTTACAATCAACAACATATCATCCACATATAATACCAAATAAATAACATGGTCACCAATTAATTTAAAATAAACACAATGATCTTCCTTGCTTCTGGTGAAGCCAAGTCCCCATATATAGGTATCAAATTTCTGATACCACATCCTTGGTGACTGTTTTAACCCATACAGAGACTTCTTTAACCTGCATACCAGTTCTTTCTTCCCCTTCACCATAAGGCCTTCAGGTTGTTTCATGTAGATCTCCTCTTCCAAATCCCGTGAATAAATTATATCTTCACATCCATCTATTCTACCTCAAAATCAAATGCAGCAACAATAGATAAAATTAATCTAATAGAAGTTACTTTGGCAACAATGAGAAAAAATATCACCAAAAACAATTCTCGGCACCTGGGAATAACCTTTTGCTACCAACCTAGCTTTTTATTTCTCCACCTTGCCTTCTACATTCATCTTCTTCTTAAACACCCATTTGCTCCCGATGGGCTTCCTTCCAGCCAACAACTCCACCAGATCCCATGCCTCAATTTTATTCAAGGATGCCATTTCATCAACCATGGCCTCCTTCTAAAGTTTTCCATCCTCTGAATCTACTACCTTCCTGACGGTTTTGGGATCATCATCAATTATAGTTAAAGAAAAATTTGAACAGAAAGCAGATGGACTATACCTTTCATGTTGTCTTCTTTCCTGAACTGATATTCTCACAGCTGGAGTTTGTGGCTTTTCCTCTTCCGATTCTTCTTCTATTGTAGAGTCTGATTCATCCTCCTTTAGCTCAAACTCTATCTTCTCAGGTTCCTTTGGTGGGACTTCATTTTTAACATCTTTCACCTCTCTAAACACCACATCTTAGCTATACACAAACTTTCTTATTTTCGGGTTCCAAAGCTTGTAACCCTTTAAACCATCCTTATACCCAATAAAGATGCACCTTTCAGATTTATTATCCAACTTGCTCATTTTATCCTTTGGAACATGTACATATGCATCACATATAAATACCCTCAGATGTGAAAGAGAGGGTTTCTTACCAGTCCATACCTCATGTGGAGTCTTATCCTCTAACGCTGATGAAGGTGATCTATTAACCAAGTAACATGCAGTCTCCACAGACTCTGCCTAGAATTCTTGTCCTAACCCGGTAGCACTGAGCATGCTTCTTACCTTTTCCATTAGTTTTCTATTTATTCTTTCTACAACTCCATTTTGCTGAGGTGTGTATGGAGTAGTCTTCTACCGTGCTATACCACACTTCTTACAAAACTCTTCAAATTCCTTATTGCAGAACTCCCCACCATTATCTATCCTTAGCACCTTTATCTTCTTCTTTGTATAGTTTTCCACCAGAGCCTTAAATTCTTTAAATTTTTCAAAGTATTCAAATTTATTTCCCAAGAAATATATCCATGTATTCCTTGAGAAGTCATCTATGAGTGAAACATAGTACACAGACTTACCCAGTGATGGAACCGACACAGGTCCAAACACATCACTGTGCACAAGCTCTAATATCTTGTTCGCCCTCTTAGCACCAGAAGGAAAACTCACTCGATTCTGCTTCTCGTATACACAATGCTCACAAAAATCGAAATCCAGAGAGTTATTAGAAATACCTTCTACCATACCATTTTCATGCAGTATCCAAAGGCCCTTCTCTCCAATATGTCCAAGTCTTTGATGCCATAGAATGGTATTTTCTTCGGAGATCACTAGCATTTCCGATCCACTTTTGGGAACCACATAACTATTGCACCCATTAATAATAGTGCTGCCATGAAGCTTGTACAGAGTTCCAATCCGAACTCCCCACATTAATACCAGTGCTCCCCTAACCATCTTACATGTATCTTTTTCAAACACTATTTTTACACCTGCATCATCCATATTGCTTACAGAAATCAGATGCCTGGCCAATGCAGAAATGTCCAGAACACCATGAAGTGTTCTAATCCTTCCACCTTGTAGCTTCAACTTGAATTTTCCACGTCCGATGATTCTGGCCTTCCTATCATCACCTAAGAAGACATCACCACCATCATATTTCTTATAGTCACAGAACCATTCCCTATGGGGAGTGAAGTGAAAGGACACATCATAGTCAATCAACCATGACTCACGATCTACATGTGTATTTGAAGAAGAGGCCAAATGCACATCCCCACCTTCATCTGAGGTGGTTTTTGCCTCTGTAGAAGGAGCATCATCAGATCCCTTTCCTTTCTCAGGAGCTTTAGATCTACAGTCCTTTTTGTAGTGCCCTTCCTTTCTGCATTTCTAGCACACCTTTACAGACTTTCCAGGAGATTTAGATCTCCCTCTAGATTTAGATCTCCCACTCGAAACCTTATTCTTGTTTCTTTTCTGAGAACTTCCTCGTACAGATAAGGCATCTCCATTCTAAATCTCCATATTTCTTCGTCTCATTTCCTTCGACAACAAGGCTGATACAATGTCATCAAAATTCAAGGTAGTTGTAATGCTACCTATTGCAATAACCAAATTGTCCCATGAGTCTGGTAGAGAACACAACAAACTGATGCACTTATCTTCATCTGAGATTTTAATATCAACAGATGACAGCTGACTTACCACAGTATTGAAGGCATTTAGATGCTCTGTCACTGAGTCTCTATCCTTCATCCTTAGGTTATACAACGTTTTCCGCAGGAACAATTTATTCACCAAAGACTTAGTTTGGTACAAAGTCCCAAGTTTTTCCCACAAATTCTTCACTGTAGGTTCCCTAGATACATTTAACAATATTGAATCTGAGACACACAACCGTATTGTGCTCTTGGCCTTCTGATCCAACTTCTTCCAGTCTTCATCTGACATTGTCGTTGGTTTGGTACCTGGATCTACCGTGATCCACTGGTCTTTATCCACCAACAGATCGTCCATATTGAGCTTCCACAACTCAAAACACTTGCCATTAAATTTCTTAATCTCTATCTTTCCACTACTCGCCATCTTCTTTCAGTGCAAGAATTGATCCCACAGATCTCCCACTGAACAGGGTCTACCACAGGCCCGAGAAAAAAACCCTTAGCAGTAAAAGCATCCCCTTGAAGCCATAATAGCTATGATACCAAATGTAGGTTTTAAACCTATACATAAACGATCTGCAAATGAATATTAAAAATATAAAATAAACAATAGCGAGAGCATAAAACATAAAATAAATATACACAGATATTTTCCTCTGGATCCCAAATTGGGATGACCAGCTTGATTTTTTATTACATTCCTTTTAGTGTTACAACACATATATATACATGCCAAAGCATACATAAACCCCAATCCATTAACCCTGGATTAGAACATAACCGTAGCTCCCTTGACCGGATCTACAAAATACTAGGGGCCAAAAACCATCATGCCCCAAAACCATGTACAAAACCATGCACAAAACCATGGCCAGGTCCACCCACAGAAAAATAAGGTCAAAAAAGGTTTTCCCAGGGCGCTACCCCAGACCCCAAACAAGGGGGCTTGCCACCCCCACTGTGACCCCACTGCTGTGCCAGGTGAAACGTACAGAGGTGACTATCATGCCCCCTTGTGACCCCCCCCCGCACGTGACTAGTCATGGAAAGAATATAACACATACCCAACATTTAGGAGCAGAAAAGTATAGATAATAGAGGTTTGTTAGAAGCCCTAACCAGGAAAAAAAAGGCACAACACTGAACCCTAGTCCAGGAGCAGAGAAAGAAGGTATGTTTATGATTTATTTGTTGATGGTTTCATGTTGAGTTGATGCAAGTGGATGGGTATCCTAGAAAAGGACAATTGGTGAAGTTTGTTGGGAGCCAAGAAGAAGGGTTTCCCAAGTTTTAGATGCCCTAACCAGGAGAAGATGATATAGAAAGTATTGGTCACTCATGATCTATTGGAGGGAAGATGAGAGTCGACCACATGTGGACATTGGATTGGGAATCTATGGTTTGTTGAGGGCAGTGCAATAGTTCCAAAGTTGGAGCCCAATGTGCAATACTTTGATGGAAAAAAGTAATTGCTAGAGTGGCAGAAGAAGAGATCAAGGGCCTGATAATCTAGGAGTAGTTTGAGTAGCTATAGAATTATCATGTGGAGAAGGACATATATAGAAAAACATGGGAAAACCTCCTAGCCCATGTTCATTGTGGGAGATGGTCATCTTGCAGTGATATATGGCAACCCTCCGTGCCCTATGTTAGTCTTCATTAGAACAATGGAGAAAGACTATAGTGGGCTGAAGTCCCTAATTAGATAAGGAGCAGCAGTGGGAAGTTGTGAGTTGTTAAAAAATGGAGCTGTGAACAACTTGACAAGAGTCTCGATGTGTTGATGAATTGATAGAAGAATGATTAATGAGAGGGTATATTGGATAACCGAGGTTCAATGGCCAAATGGACTTGGATCGTTGAAAGAGGCAATGATGCAAATTGGGAGTTGAAGGATTGGGAATGTATAGGGTATGACCGAGAGGGGCTAAGAGAGCATGCTACATCAATCAAATGGTTAGAATATCTTGTTGATGATAGATTGGTTTTTGATGGACTAAAACCAAGCTCTATTTTTGTATTCTTGTACTTGTGGATATTTGATGGCCATTATCGTTGGTACGAGAGCCCTAGACTGTTGTATTATTTATTTGATTAATATAACAAAGTTGGGTTGAAAAGGTTGCCTATATTTTGTGCACTAATAGATTTACTTTTATACTTCATTGTGCAAAGTAGCTTCGTTGCGATTATCAATTTGGTAGCGTTAGTGATTTAAGATTATATCTTGGACATCAGGACCGTGGAAAAACAACATACTTGAGGCTAGAATTTTAGGAGGTTGTTGCTATCATAAATGGAGGAGGCAACCGATAAATTGGAAAGGGATAATTTTTTAGTAATGCAGATTTGAAGCAATGTAAGGAGCATAGAGAAGGATATTTTGAAGAAACTAGGAATTACACAAACTTAAATATTAATCCTAAAGAAGTACATGATGAATAGAGAAGCACATAATTGGAAGAAGACAACACTGCTAGTATCATTGAAGAAGATACTGAAGATCCAACAGAAGAACACAAAAGTGCCCCTAATTTTCACTTGAACCTAGATTTATATTTAGAACAAAACACGGGAAAACCATATGTGTTGTTTTTCAAGGAATCACCAAATTTTGATGATGATTGTGAAGATTTTTATGAGGAAATTGACATTATAGATGATGATAGGTCGAATGTTGTCATAGGGCTTGGCTTATGCATAAATGATGGGCTTGGGAATTGTTACCCACCACTTCGTCGGTGATATCCCTAGGAGATTTTTTTTCTCAATGATGGACCTCAGTCGGCAACCGATAGTGTGCCATTTCTCTGCCACCTGAGCTAGTCATGTGGTCCCTCACCCATCTGTATTGATCGTATGTTTGAAGGTGGGCCTCCTGAACCAAAATGTATGTCTTGGAATTTTGTGATTGAGCATTGGGTTACTTGTCATGGACACTTATGAACATGGATTGATGGGGGGATTCAGTGAAAAGAGTGGACTTATTTTGTGATCCTGTCCCCTTTACCTCTTTTGGATGTTACCCTTGTACTTCAGTCTAATGGGATCTCCTTTACTGACCATTTGGTTTTAGGGTGGTTCTCCTGGGGAAACCCTAACTTTGGATGTGTGGTCCTACTCCCATATCCACCTACATTACACCTATTTATACTCGTTATAACTCTATTCATCATATCTCCCACCTGGGTCCACATTCCCGCACTGGGCCCACATAGGGTTACCCCACCCTTTCTCGTGCCCCACCTTGCATCAGGTCTGGAATAATGCATTAGAGGTTGAAGAAAATAAAAAAGAAAGGAGAAATCAAATATGGCCACATTCAATAGGAAAATGTACCACAAAATGAAAAATATGGTCGGGACAAAAATATATAGCACGTGGGAAAAAGCCAATACATGAAAACTACCCCATACCCATGGCCATCACATTGGTTCCATAGGCCCTAGATGAGCCTTATTTATCATTCAGGAACCATGATTGTCCCAACCCCTGAAGGGTAATGAACCTCCCTACCAAATCTAGGGTATTTACTACTATATCTTACACATCATGCTCTTGTCCTTTGAGGCTTGAGAAATTTATTAAAGAAAAATCATAAAAAAAGAAAATGAATATAAAGAAGGGTGGAAAAATCAAGGCTGTGGCACCTTATGTACCACGATTTCTCCCTCCTACACATTATGTACCTAGTTGTGGGATTCCCTTATTCTTAGCTACCACTATGCCCCATATGTGGCCCAGGATTTCCCCTATCATTCCCTACTACATTTCACATATTGATCATATGTCACCACCATTTGAGGGATGTATCTTGGACATATTATCTCCTCTAAAGTGTGAAACAACCTAATAGGGTACTTGGATAACCCCCTTTGGAGCCTGGAGAAATTTTAACACATCCCAAAGCTCACTATGGAAGGGCATGCCATTATGAAGTGCCCACTTGTTGTCCATGATTTGTAATATCTCTTATTCAATTACTCTAATGGCTTATTGTACTAGAGGGCTAGGAGGTGCATTAGATCTTATACAGGATTTTAGGTGGTGTAAATTTTGGGTTTGGTCTCCCTATATGGGGTTCTAATCCTTCATAGGGCTACATTTGCATATTTAGGGTGTGTGTTGAGAGCGATGGGCCTCCACAATAGTATACAACACTCCATGGATCTCTTTGGATATTCAGATATTGCCAGAGATCCACTCTTGAATGTATCATGCCCAACTGACTCCATAGGTGCACCACACACTTGGAGGGCAGCCCGGGGCTTGTATGATGACACAAAAACATTTATTCCAGTATCTGAGCCTTCACAAAGCATGTACATGCATCTTCAACTCTTTTGGAAACCCATGAGGTCATTTATGTGCCCCCACATCCACAGGGAGCACCAAATATTTATTGTTTGGCGAACAAGGGGCCACCCACTTGTCCAACACTTTTGATGGGTCCCATGCATTATTATGGCACTCATGGACCCCAATATGCCTCCTAGAATGACCTACGACATCGGTTGACCTCTTATGAGGCTTATTATTCCATGTATGAGTTATTTTGGTGGGCTTGTCACCAAACGTTAGGGTTACATGCACATTATTTTATGTTTAGCGGCTATTGTAGGCCCATAGCCTAATTCAAACTCCTAAAAGGTGTATACATAGGAGTTAGCTACATTCATTTGTATCATCACTTGAATTGGGATCTCTTTATCTTTAGAGAACTTCACATTTTTCCATGGAGGATTATTTAAGATGATGGATGAATTTTGATGTATGGATTTGGGCTTTTTTTTTTAATCTCAGAGCTTTGTTTTTGAAAATGTGATGCTGGTTGGAAATACTCTCTAACATTGTAAGTAAAAAATTAACGTTATTCTTCTTTTTGTGGCATACTGTTGAACTTCATTATAATTAGGGCTAATTGTTGCATGATTGAAATGTGGAATTAAGTGTCTATTTAGCTCATTTAATGTACGAGCCATCATTAGATGAATGAAATGTCTTAGAGATCATTTTATCTTGATAATATTGCACCATTTTTATGAATTATAAACGCTTGACAGTCACTTTTCTTCTCTTTCCCTTTAACATTGGACGAAGTTGACTTCTGTGCCCCCTTTATAAAGAAACCAAATTATATTAATTATCATCCTTAACTCCATATCCTCAAGTGAATTAGGCACTAGTCCCTCAAAAGGGTGATCATTTTCCCCTCCTTTTAATTTTTCCCCTTTTTCTAAGTCTAGCCCTAATAGGTCACCTAGGGCATCCATTTTCTGAGAATATAACCACGGGAAACCTTTGATCTCCTAGAGGCTACTACATTGGTAGGTCCCCTCACTCTCCTCTAAATTTGAGCCAATTCTAACAGTGGAATCTTCAGATACCTCAAGCCCTACCTCTAAAACCAAGTTTTTCCTAGGTGTTCCCACGGCTAGAACCTAATAGGATCAGTTTGACCTATCGATGTAAAGATTATTGTTTGGTACTTTTCCCTCACCTTGTCCAGGATAGGAACATCATTGGTTTCTATATTCCACCCCATAACCTGGGTTGGGTCCACTTGGCCCCGTGTGGTCCCACTTGTTGTCAAATGATATTTATCAAGTACCTTTCAGAAATCCAAGTTCCCAAAAGGATTTTTTGGATTAAGAACCTTGTTTCTAGGGCTTATACTTCTACCTCAACCCTCCAATATTCCTCCCTTCTCCCTAGAAGACCAGGTCCCTTTCTTAAATCACAAGCAAGTTCCACTCTTCATTTTATCTTAGGGAAATGATTTATTGGGTCATTTTCCACTTCTCCATCGATCTGTACTTTACAAGTGATTACTAAACTAACATGACTCCTCCCATTGGTGAAATACTATAAAGAGTAGAGAGCCTTAACTGTGGTGAAAGTGGGCTAAGCCTCCACCGTTTCCACATTAGGAGAATTTTGAGGTCTGAAATGGGCCTCCTAAGGAAATTATAATGTAATAGTGGAAATAATAAAACAATATTTGTTATATCATCAAATTTTAGAGGGAAAATAGAAAAAAAACTATTTTTTTGACTTGTATTTTCAACTTATCTCCCTATGCGTTTACTCAAATTTCAAGTGAAAATACTCGTTGGATGCCGAATTGGATTCCTCATCCAAGGAGTACCCATGTTGCATGATTTCAATGGACCCTTCTACACAACAAGTGAGAAATACATGAGAAAATGTGATTGCAATCATGTTTTTCATGTATTTTTCATTTTTTGTGTAGCAAGGTCCATCGAAAGTATGAAACATGGGTATTCCTTGGATGTGTACTCCTGCTTGAAATTTGAGTAAAACCTTATGTATATAAGTTTAAAATACGAGTTAAAAAAGTAGTTTTATTATTTTATTATTTCTTTATATTTTTACTTTTTTACTCCAAATATGGTGAATCATCCCCCATGGTTGAAATCATCATCTTGAATCATATTGGTTCTTATAAAGTTCATTTTGGTTGTGCATTTTTCTTGGGAGGCCCATTTTAGACCTCAAAATTCCCCTAATGCTTAACCTAGCAGCTGCCCTCTTAGGAACCCCCTTTAGGTCCCCTACTGGTTTGAGTTGTAACATTTCAGGCGCCGTTGCTGGGGAGGAAGCAGGTCTACCTCCCTAGTGAATCATTGAGTAATTGGTTTAATGATGACGTTAACTAACATTCCTCTGGTGACTCCACAATCTCCATCTTGAGATGGAAGGCCCTGAGACCATAACCTATCATCGTAGGCAATTTAATGAAACCCATATTTCATTTTTTGATGAAAGGATCAACAAGTTGAAAAGAAACCATAGAATATTCATACCTCTCAATATTTCAAACATGATTGGGGCTTTGTTCACCCTTTTTCATGATAATCTTGATATACACACATTTAGTGGAGAAAAGGACCCCCAATAACACCTTATAAAATTTGAGGTTCTAACACGTGTGAAACCTTACAATGAGTTTAACCACATGATCATCTTCGAAACAACCATAATAGGAAAATCCTGAGGGTGGTACCTCTCCCTTCCTACCTCATCTATCTCTTCATGGGAATATTTTGTCCAAACATTTGAAAAGGAATGGTATCCTAAAAAGGACGTGGTTCAACTATATAAAAATCTCCTATCCATCGAAAAGAATAATGATGAATCCATTGTTGAATTCAATCATAGGCTCAACACTATTATATGGGAATTTCCCTACAAACTGACCCCTCCTAAGGAAATACTATTGATCATATACCTGAGCGCTTGCACTGGGAGGTTGGCATTTGATGCAAGAAATAAGTAGCCCGATGATTTCTTCCGAGCCCAAAACATTATGTTTGACCTTGATCAAGCTATGAGGAAAGCATCCATCAGTATGATACAAGTTGAGGAAAATAATTATTGTGATGATGAGGAATCCTCCCTAGATAAAGGAGAGGTTCTACCCCACACTAAATTCAAAATGAGGAATAAGTCCCCTGAACCTACCTTGAATCTCCCTTTGAGGCTAACCTTGGATTTGAGTAATCCCTTTTATATTTATTTTGGGATAAATGGGATCATCCTAAGAAATTGCATCCTAAACTCTGACATCCCTATCAACATCATGTCCTCAAGCATAATGAAAAAATAGGGCTCAAGATTTCAAAGAAGTATCCCACTAATATGATTTTAAACATTGATAAGCTCAAGGTTTGTGGAATAATGGAAGGAGTGAAAGCCTTTTTTCACACATTTTCGAAAAAAATACTCTCTATAAACATAGTCATGGTAGAGGCACCACTGACATTGGTAATGATTATGTCAAAGGGGTTTGTCGAGGATCTTGATCTATCCATTAGTGAAGATGGCTCCGTCATTTATATCCCATGGAAGGAAAAATCTTACATGAAAATACCTAAACATGAGTTCTCTACCCCTATGATTGCATCCATTCATGAAAATGAGAATGAACTCAAAAAAGAAAATGATAAAATTGGAGAATGGAGGCTTTTAAAAAATGAGCATGTTGCTACCCCTCCCCCCTTGGATTATGGATAATTTACTTTGATGGGGCACACTCTAAATCAGGGGTCAGAGCTGGCATAATTATCATATCCCCATATGAAGAATAGTTATTTTTTTCCATACGACTCCAATTTACCTGTACCAACAACATTGTTGAGTATAAGGCCGTATTGTTAGGCCTTGAAGCAGGCATATCAAGAATAATTAAAATTTTTCTCATAATAGGATTTTCACAAATTAGGAGATCCTTTGATACAAAGAATGAGAGGTTGAAACCATACAAGGAAAGAATTACTCACATGCTCAAAGAATTTGATGACATATATTTTTTTGAATTTGAATGATCCTTGAACGACATGGCTAATAATTTGGTTGTGGCTGCATCTACCTCCACCATCATTTTGTAGGTTTTAACCCTGTACAGAAATTATCTGCAAACGAATTCTTAAAAATGGAAAACAAACAATAGCGAGAGCATAAAACATAAAACAAATATACACAGATATTTTCCCATGGATCCAAAACCGGGACTACCAGCTTGATTTTTCATTATATTCCTTTTAGTGTTACAACACATATATATACATGTTGAAGCATTCATAAACCCCAATCCATTAACCCTCAATTAGAACATTACCATAGTTCCCTTGACCAGATCTACAAAATACTAGGAGTAGAAAATCATCATGCCCAAACACATTCCTCGTGATGTTTGGGGAAATGCATCATTGACACAATACATAGACCTTTTATCCTTGATTATGAAGACCATTGGCCTGTCTTTGAAGATGACCAACACATAAGTAATTTCCTTCCAGAACATGAAATATTGTTCCAAATATATAAGGATGTGATCAATGAGAAACACTTTGACAAGAATGATGTTAGCATTACTAGCAATAACAATCAAGAATCACTTGACACACTCAACATAAAATTGGGGTTGGAAACCTCTCTCAAAATTATTAAGATTGGAAATAACCTTTCCAATAAGGAAGGGGATGAGCTGGAAAGGTTATTGAGAGAATTCAAAGATGTTTTTTTTGGTCCTATGATGATCTAAAAGCATATAGCCCTAATATTATTTAGCACACCATTCCTATCAAGGAATAAGTGAAGCTCATCAAGCAAAAAATAAAAAGAATGAATCTTAAACTTACCCCCTCGTAAAAGAATAGCTTCAAAAGATGTTTGATGTAGGGATCATTGCCCCATACGACACTCATCATGGATCTCCAACCCTATAGTCACCCACAAAAATACCAGCAACATCAGGATTTGCATTGAATTTAGGGACTTAAATCACGGGTGTTTGAAATACAACTACCCGTTTCCCAATATGGAAAACCTCTTGCAAAGAATAATGGGGTCTCAAATGATGTCTTTCTTGGATGGTTTCTTTGTTACAACCAAGCTATTGTAAAGGAGGAAGATCGTTTGAAAACTATTTTGACTACGCCCTCGAGAACATACATGTATCATGTTGGATCCACCTTTCAATGAGGTATGGAATTTTCCTTCAGGGATCTCATTTGGAATATCATGGAAATATATCAAGATGACCTAACTGTTGCCTCCAAAGAGATAAAATGCCATTGCAACCATCTAGGGAAGGTATTTGAGAAATGTATACAATACAACATATCCCTATATCCTAAAAAATCAATCTTTGGTTAAAAAGGGTAAGTTTCTTGGGCACGTGGTCGCAAAAGATGGAATTGGCATTGACCCCAAGAGAATTCAAGCCATTAGGAATATCCCTCCTCCCAAGGACCAAGATGCTTTGAGATAATTCTTTGGAAAATAAATTTTGAAAGAATATTCGTACCAAATTTTGCTGAAATTTTCAAACCTGAGTAATCTTCTAAAGAAGGACAACTCATATACATTGGATCATAAAAAAAATGAAGCCTTTGATGAAATTAAAGAAAGGATTTCTTTTTCTCCTGTACTAGTTCTCCTTGACTATACTAAGGACTTCATCATTTACTCCTTTTCCTCTAGAGATACCATTGCTGGGATACTTATTAAAAAGGATTGTTGTAATTCATTTTAAATTTTGGTATGTTGTATAGCTTTCAATTTCCTTTTAAAAAAAGAAGAAGGAAAAAATCAAATATGCATATACAGAAAGAGAAAGATAGGTGTTGTTGTTAAATTTTGAATATTTCAAAAACAAAAAAAAAATATATGCACTAAACCAGTCTTGTCGGAGAAATAAATGCAGTCGAGGTGGGGACCATCCTATGGGCAAAGAAGATTTAACGAGCATGTAGGTTGTCATATCAGGATCATTGTAGAGATGGGGCTCACATGATGCTACAAACCATACATGACAAACAACACAGTTGTTACGACGTGGGGTGCCTCCACAAGAATGTTGACTCTCGCTCGTTGACTGGAGTGTGCGGCCCAGATTCACTACGGGGGCACATCCCTGAAGGCATTCCCATACAGTGGAGTCCCCCCACAGTGACATAAGTAGGTGAGCCAGCGACATCAGCAAGTGAGCCCACCTCATCAAATTTTCATGCCACGTCATATCCCTCCTGTCACTTTACCCATCTTGTCATTCAATAATTTTCCCACGTGAAGTCTTCCCCTTGTTTTTTACCTTCCTCTATAAATTACCTTACCTACTTCTTTTTCACTCGTCCTCTTTCCAAGATTTAAAGTTTCCAAAGAATTCACAGGCATCCAGTCACCATCTTCATTAGCACCAGGTATTCATACTCCAATTGTAGTTGAAATTGATAAAATGTCAAAGAGAAATGTATTAGTCGGGTCATATATGTATATTCCTCTCATGGATACTGAACACGATATCACCAATACCATCTATACAGTTAACCACCTCCAATTCTATCAGCAGGTCATGTTAAACCAGTCCAATTTTCCAGTTTATTTTTCCTTAGTCAAGTCAAGAGTTTTGTTAGCTTTTGTTCCTCAAACTTATTTGTTCTCAAAATTCATTCATTGGCTAGTCATGACAATGTACCCCCATAAGTGTTTTTTAATGAACAAATTGGGATAAAACATTTTTCAAGTTTCTACCCTTTTAATTTGACAGTCTCTCTGTTATCCTCCTACAAGTTCACATTTAATTTTTTTTTATGAGTCTTTTTCCATGTACTTTTTGTAATATTGCCAATTTTCCGTCAGTTAATTGGAATATTAGAGTTCTTAATTTTTCTAATTAATTAAGTAAATAAGAGGGTGGAGGGACTGATAAACCCCTTAGATGAATACAATCCACTTTTGGTGTGTGTGTGTGGGTTATCAGATAGTAGATGTGCATTATGGAGTAGTGGAGCAACTTATTAATGAAGGGAGAGTGGAGATCATGCATCATTAATAAGGAAGATCATGGAGATAATGGAGGAGTCAAAGTAAGATCATGGAGCAAAAAATTTAAAATCACAGAGAACTAATGATTAGATGGTCGAGGAATTGGTGCATTAAATGCACACATGATGGAGAGAGTGGAAACTAAATGCAAAGATGATGGAGATCATGGAGAGACAACACAGTCTTCATGGATGCTAGTGGCCACATGTGCAGCGCAATTATGAGGTGGGCCAAGGATAGGGGAGGCTCACAAAGCATAAAATGAGGATGAAGGTAACCATAGAAAGTAGATTTTAGATCTGGATTTGCCATTTGAAATTTCTTTGCACGCTTCAGCTATTTATCTAAGTTTGTAGTGTTGTTTAGCACATGGGTATTTCTGAGCAGAAATCCCACCCTTATCCATGGGGGACTTCGAGTGCCTACTCTGGGAAGGTTTCTTTGAGTAGCCATTAAACATCAGAAATTGGTGCCACATTCAACCCCTCTCTACAACACATTCAAATTCAGGAACTACACATACCAGCTTGAGGGTTTGAGAGGAGGAGGTTGTTTCTAGCATTTAATCTAGGAAACCAGTGCAGGATTCATCCTTTCACCTTATGATTTCAGATCAGTCTTCCAGGAGCAACATATTTACATCCAACATCGGGCCATCATTCTACACCTCCATGCAGCAACAGTTCCCTCAGGAATTGTGCAGTCCAGTCCTGTAGATCTATTAGAGGAAGGAAGTTTCCAGTATTAAGGCTTGAAATCCTGTGAGGGGTCATCCCCTAACTTTAGATATATTTTTTTCATCATTCTTGAGCTAAATTGCATCATCTAGCATTAGGCTATAGCTTCAGCCTCCTTGACAGCGCAGTTATTTCCAGTTTTTGTGTATTCAACAGCTGCAACTTGGGAGGAGGAAGGAGGAGATAGATCTCAAGCTCCCAGCTTGGAGATCTGAAGGAGGGATAACCCCTTCATGCATTGAGCTTATTTTATATCATTGTATTCATCTTATCTTCAGTTCATCTAGTAGATATGCATACCCAATATTCCCTATAGTTCAAGCCCTAGGAGGGTGATTTTCCAAGGTTGTCAAATTTGGAAATCCTTTCTGGGTTATTTTGGGTTTCCATCATAGAGCCTCGATCTGAAATCCCAACATCATCTGAGCTTTGGAATAGCCAGATATACGTACTTAATTTCAGCCAACTATTATATTTCTAGCATTTGCAGAATGGGCATCGCAATATGGCCTCCAGCAGTCCAGCAGTTACGCAGTGCCTTTGATGAGAGGACTTCAGAGTCACTCTAGCCTTCTTGTTTTTCTTGAGTGTTTCTATTTTTTAGCATTGTTGTATCTTGTATTCCACCTCCTGTTTAATAAAATGGCTCAACTTTTCTGCATATTTTCATGATGTTTATTGTTAAATTGTACATTTCTATTTTCATGGTGTCTATGCAGGACCTCTCCAAGGAGGTCAAAAAAATGAGAAGAGAGAGGAAAAAAGAGACCTCAAGAAGGTTTCAGAATGAGGAAGGTCCAAGTACTTCCTATCAACAACAGAAGAAACCGAAAATGCAAAGAGCTCCACAATATTCTACTATGTCCACTTTCTTTGAAGAGGAAGGTGAATGGCATGGAGATGGAGGACACTTAGAGCATGAGACTCTGAGTAAATATTTTAAAGAGTACAAATCACAACCTAGAGCATTCAAGGAGAATCTAACTCTCTTACAGTTTTTATAGCTCAAAGAAGAAAGGAGTTCCCACATCAACAATAGAAGAAAAAGGCACAAATTCTTCTTGCCTAAATTTGATGGGTCATCCACAAGCGCAACAAAGGCTTGGAGGAAGAAGTTAGATGCATTCTTCTTGCTACATCCAGTAGTGGAAAGAGAGGTTGTTGAGATTGCAATGCTGCACCTTGAGGGTGAAGCAAAGGGTTGGTGGTTCAGTCATTTGAAACATGCAAGAGTGACTGCTTATGCATATTTCACTCAAAGGGTGAAGAATAAGTTCGGTAGAAGAAAACTAGAGACACTTTCCATAGAGACATTTTCCCACATTGATGAGATATTACATGAGGAACCAAAGGAAGATGTCATATTATCACTCTCGAAAGGGAGGAACTACCACCACCACCAACTGCAAAAGTAATTTCATCAGGAGGAGGAGCACTTGAATCTTTGAAAGATGGTACTAAGCTCTTTACATTGGGATTCCCATGCATGATTCAAGAGATGCATGAGGAGGAGAGGCAAATACCAGAACTGGTACAGTATAAGAGGAGCAGCCATCACCATTACCAATAGTTGGAGAAGCCATTGCGCCGGTTGGAGGAACTCTTTTAGTTGTGAAATATTTTCCTGAGATTCAACTGATCCAAGTTTTGCAAACATTTCATCCCATCTTATTTAAGTACCTCAACTTGAGATTTGTGGGGACATGCCATTAAGGAAATTTCATAACCAAGGATTAGAGAACCTTGCTGATTTGGAGCAGAAAACTATCACTGTGTGAAGGACCCTTGACTTGATCAAGGAAGAGATCTATAGCCATCCCTGTTTTTCATTGTTGAGGTACACAAAACACTTTGTGTTGAAGTGTGGAGTTTCAGAGGATGGGATGAGCATAGTCCTAATCAGTATAATGTCGGGCTATGAGTTCAGCATTGTGTATGGTCATGAGATAGCAGATGCACCATCATGTAGATCATAAGCACTGTCACTGAGCATCAGTGATGAGATGATGGCCCCATTATTATTGGAGAATTCAAGGATAGCTTCACTCATGAAGCACTGGAGGGACAGATGATAGATGGTAGACATCCTGTGATGGATATAATTTTCCATTATCAGGATAGAGTTTTCTTGATGAGCATCTCACAACTCAAAGAGAAATTTCTACCTACATCATATATAGAACCTCATGCATTCTATCGGGCCATTGATGAGAGGATCTCATGGAGAGACCTCAAGGAGGATGCACTTAAACATCTCATGGAGTGCAAATATTATCATCAAATTGAGGAGGATGGTATTCTACCTTGGGTGGATACAAATTTTGAGCATGGTATGATTCATCACCCATAGTGGGATGGATGGATGAGGATGATGAGCAAGGGGTTGACAACCCACTTGTGGATCTATGATATGGGGCAACAAGAAGCATGGATACGCTAGTTGATTTTGGGTGAGTATGGTTACTACCTAACATTTCACAAATGTATAATCCATGCCTTGCATAGCACTAGTGTGATGTAGCGGTAGGAGGAATGGTTGCGCTCATTATTGTTGAGAGATTTTGGCCATCACATGACATATCCTATGTCAATGGGTGTGTTAGCATTTGGGACATGGTATGGAACTCACATGATGTGGCAGCAGGGAGCTTGGTTGTATTTTTATGATGTGACATTCTACATATTAATCAGTATTTTGTTGCTCCATGACTTTCATTATGATGATTTTAGGGGGTAGCAAGAATACTTGTTGCTTTGGTTACTCTTTGGAAAGTATGGGCTGACATTCTCCCATACCTTGCATGATGATGATGGAGGATGGAAACAGGAGGCCTTACTGCATTGGCTTCTATTGAGAGAGTATGGACACCATACTTGGTATGATGATGATGTGATGTGGTAGCACGAGGCATTGCTACAGTGGCTTCTCTTGAGAGAGTGTGGCTCTCATACTTGGTTTGATGATGGTGTGGCATGGCAGCAGGAGGCATTGCTGCGGTGATTTTTATTGGGAGAGTATGGTCAGACATTTTACATGTCACACCATATGTATCTACTTCTTATTTTTCACAGTGTTGAGATGTTTCTTGGAGCAAGCAATGCCAACAGGGCCAAGGATTGGAGCATGGAGAGATACATCATACTCCACATAGCATGGGTTGGAGAGATGGCTTACGATTTGGGATTTTCTACTTGGGAAAGAAACCACTCCACTTCATGTACCTCATGCATAGAGGAGGCTTTGTTACAACAGATGGGTGCCACTTGGAGATTCATTGATGAGGAGAGGCATCTAACTACACATTTGGAATCCATTCTATACATTCTAGAGAGGTAGCTAATGGAGTTGGGCATGCATAACACATTGGAGAAGATGGGGAGACCTCCCATATGAGGATACCATTTGGAGGGAGATGGATTGTTGTAGCATCTAATTTTTGCAGTTGCTTGAGGAAAGAAACATTTTGGCAGGGAGGACTGTAATATTCCCAATTTTCCATCAGTTAATTGGAATATTAGAGTTATTAATTTTTCTAATTAATTAAGTAAATAAGAGGGTGGAGGGACCCATAAACCCCTTAGATGAATAAAATCCACTTTTGGTGTGTGTATGTGGTTATTAGATAATAGATTTTCATTACGGATCAGTGGATCAACTTGTTAATGAAGGGAGAGTGGAGATCATACACCATTAATGAGGAAGATCATGGAGATGACGGAGGAGTAAAAGTAAGATCATGGAGTAATAAAAGTAAGATCATAGGGAACTAATGATCAAATTGTGGAAGAAGTGGTGCATTAAATGCACACATGATGGAGAGAGTGGAAACTAAATGAAAAGATGATGGAAATCATGGAGAGACAATGCAGTCTTCATGGAGTCTAGTGGCCACATGTGTAGCATAGTTATGAGGTGGGACAAGGCTAGCAGAGGCTCAAAAAGCATAAAATGAAGATGAAGGTAGCCATATAAAGAAGATTTTAGATTTTTGTTTTAGATCTAGATTTTTCATTTGACATTTATTTGCACACTTCAGTTGTTTAACTAAGTGTGCAGTGATGTTTATCACACGGGTGTTTCCGAGTGGAAATCCCACCCTTACCCATGGGGGACTTCGAGTCCCTACTCTAGGAAGGTTTCTTTGAGCAGGCATTAATCATTAGGCATTGGTGCCACATTCAGCCCCTCTCTACAACACATTCAGATTCAGGAATTACACATTCCTTCTTGAGGGTTTGAGAGGAGGAGGTTGTTTCTAGCATTTCAGCTAGGAAACCGATGGAGGATTCATCCTTTCACCTTGTGCTTTCAGATCAATCTTCCAAGAGCAGAATATTGACATTCAACATCGGGCCATCAGTCTACACCTCCATGCAGCAGTAGTTCCCTCAGGAATTGCATAGTCCAGTCTTGTAGATCTATTGGAGGAAGGGATTTTCCAATATTTCAACTTGAAATCCTGTGAAGGGTCATCCCCTCACTTTGGAGATATTGTTTCCATAATTCTTGAGTTGAATTGAAACATCTAATATTAGGCTATAGCTTCAGTCTCCTTGACAGCGCAGTTATTTCCAGTCATTGTGTATTCAACAACTGCAACTTGGGAGGAGGAAGGAGGAGATATATCTCAAGCTTCCATCTTGGAGATATGAAGGAGGGATCATACCTTCATGCATTGAGATGATTTTATATCATTGCAATCATCTTATCTTCATTTCATGCAGTAGATATGCATACCTAGCAGTCATATAGTGCAAGCCCTAGGGGGGTGATTTTCCAAGGTTTTCAAATATGGAAATCTGTTGGCTTGAGGGGTCCTGACCCAAGTTCGGTGTGCAAGGTTTGCCAACAAACCCCTATACTACTGGCCCTTTCGGTATTGATCTGCTTGCGTAGGTCATAGTCTCACTCGAAGTAGTATGGGTGGGTGCTGGAACCAGGTTTCCACACCCTGAGAAAGGAAGGGTAATGCAAGCAGGGCTGCGTTTTGTTAAGATTATCTCTGCGTAGGGTCAAGTATATGTCCAATTGCATCCATGTGCACTAGATGGGGCACACTCTAAATCAGGGGTCAGAGCTGGCATAATTATCATATCCCCATATAAAGAATACTTACTTTTTTCCATACGACTCCAATTTATCTGTACCAACAACATTGTTGAGTATAAGGCCCTATTGTTAGGTCTTGTGGCAGGAATATCAAGAATAATTCAAAATTTTCTCATAATAGGATATTTTGACCTAGTTATTTCACAAATTATGGGAACCTTCGATACAAATAATGAGAGGTTCCCCTAAGTTTGAGGTCAAGTATTGAAATATGCCACGAGATAGCTCAATGTACCACTTTGAAGTGGGACCAGTAAGAGTCCGTTGGAAAAGACGGAGTCGAATAGAAGCTTCAACCCAAGAGTTAGAGGAACATCACAAGTGGTAAGTCATAACATGTTCTTGGGGGTATTCTCTGGAATTGCCCTCAAACTTAGGACAATCACTGGGAATCTTAGTTGGAACCAGAGGCCAATATGGGTTATGAAGAATCAGATCATTCCTTAACTTTAACACATTAGGTAGTTCCAATGTCATGAGAAATGGTAATTAAGCATTAAAGGGCATTGGAGGTCTTTGATGAGGACTTGTGTTAACATTCCACCCAACCTGCGAGAAATTATTCCCCCATATGTTTTGTCCTAGAGAATTTTTACCATATGGGTTACAAGCCGGATAATTCTGCTGATACTGGGATTGAGGACCAGGATACTGATTCTAAGCATACCATTAAGTTCCTAGCTGAGAAATGTATGGATTCTGTTGCGAAATGGAAGCATGGACTTGAGGTTGATTATACACCAATAGAGGTTGTTTTTTAGGGTAATAATTGAAATCGTGAGGCACATTATATACTAGCTGATATTGACCTTGGGGGTAATAAGAACCTTGGGGTTGAGCAAGTTGACCCTGCTGAGCAGGTTGAGCGAGCTGCTAAATAGGGGGACCCTGATGAGTTGGATAAATAGTTTGAATCAGTTTCTGAGCAGGTAGAACAAGTTGATGAACAGGTTGAACGGGTTGTTGAATAGGTTTAACCAGCTGCTGAGCTGGTTGAGCAGGTTGAATAGGCTGCTGAGGTTGGGCAGGTTGTCCCTACAAAGCAAGTTGACCTGAAGCAGGACTGTAGGGTTTCCCTTGTTGCACAAAGGTTTGGCCATATTGTACGTACGGCTATTGCTATTGTACAAGAGGTTGTCCCTATGAAGAATACATTTCCCCCCCAAGAACAAATGATGCTCCTAGTTGATACTGAGGTTGACCAAAAGGACTGGAGGGTTGTCCTTGTTGGACCAAAGGTTGACCTTGTAAAGGTTGGCCTGATGGACCGTAAGGTTGTCCTTGTGGACCAAAGGTGGATCCCTGCTGAGCCAAAGGTTGTCCCTGTAAGGGTTGTCCTTGTGAGCCAAGGGGTTGTACCAGTAAGGTTGGTCCAAGATGAGGAACGGTCTGATAAGGATCATAAACAGCCTGATAAGGATCAATAGGAGGCAAATAAACAGGATTACCATGCTCGTCATAATGATGCAAAGGAGGAAACAAATAGACAAGGTTACTAACAGCATCATAATGATGAGGAGGATTGACAGGAGCCTGGGGCTACTGAGAACCCTAAGAGTTATACTACTGAAAAACCAGCAGATACTCCTCAAAAGTGAGGCCACTAAGAATCATCAGTGAAGTCAAAGCTGCATTAGCGGGTGCAGTCTCTGGAGTGCGAGCTTGTGATCTACTCAGACCCTGGTTGAAAGGCCATGTGGGATTAGGTAAAATAGACCTGTGAGTGTGAAAGGATCCTAACAACTGTGTTGTAACAACTATCGTAGACGAAGCCACACAAAGGGTAGGTTGGACTGGAACAGACGTAACAGTTACTAATGAACTCAATGTCGAAGGTGAGAGTGCCAAAAAAGGGAGGATCGTTAGGAGGATTTGATGTGCTGGATTGTGCTATGGAAGCAACATAAGACATAATATGACTCAAGGACCTATATCTAGGTGGAAGTGCACCAATGGTGGAGAAGATTGAACAGAAACATGTGGAAGATCTTCAGGGAAAAGTTGATATTGACTTGTAGGAATAGGCATTCCTTCACTGCTGACAGGACTCGATGAATCCATGTCTAAATAAGGCATAAGATCGTCAAAGAGACGACAAGGACTCGAAGGTATAACAACAACTATAAATGGTGATCTCGAAGTAAGAGGAGGAAATTATTCCTCGTCCCCAAAACTAGACCAAGCACCTAGAGGAGGCCAATTGAATTCAACTGACTCTTCAGGAGGAGATCAGGTAGCAAGAGGTAAAATAGTAGGGAGAATAGGCTGCGAAAACTCAACAGACCTAGTGTACTGAGGGGTTTCGTAAGAAATGTTAGGAAAAAAACTACCACTGGGAGGTAGTGAAGAAGATGAAATTGGTGGTTTTGTCACTGTGGCAATAGTTCAACAAAAGGGAAAAATGAGATAACCAAGTGAAGGCTCGAAGACCAAAAAATAAGGAATAACAAAAACAAGCCAAGTAAAAAAAATTTAACGGGTGTGTGATTGTGGGTAATTAATTTTACGACACTGAAATCGGACTTTGTTTTTTCATGTTTTAAGAGTCGAGAAATAGACAAAAGATGACTCTAGTCACTTTCAATTTGACATGAGCGTGAAAGGACAAGTGCTTGATGATCCTTTCTCTTTTTAAATGGTCATGAAAATATCGAAATGACTACTCTATCAATCTAAGAAAGAGGGTGTACCAAGTTTTCGTGAACTGCCATGTACACCTTGGTGATCAAATCAAAGAGAAATGAACAAGGACTTTCCGTACGTGCGGGTAGTCTCCTTGAATGTTGTATTCGGTGTATCATAGTTATAGGGTGGCAGAATCGGCTTCCTACGGATATAATATTTGAACCTATAGGGGTCTACCTTTATATACTCAATGGTATGGGGAGCACAAGTCCATACAAGCATTGTCTAAAGACAAAAGGAGAATGACAACTACTAGGTTTTAAGACGCCAGAACATGTCTCTAGCCTAGACCACTAAAATGTTTATGTTAGGTTCCAATGTTTCCTTAGGTTAATTCAATTGATTTTATAATTTATATTGAATTATGTTTCAATTTCAAGGCCTTACTAAATGTCGATCTCAAATTCCTAAATGCAAACTATATGCAAATGAACATCATTTTTTCATTCAATGAATTCTAATTAAAAGAAGGATAGATACCTTTCAAACAATAGCAATTAATGAAATCAAATGAAGAAATCTGCTAATGCATCTAATTCAATCAAGTGAAAAAATGAAAAATTATTTCCTTGTTAATCACACTAGTTATGCAAAAGAGTTTTTCTTTTCCAAACAAATGAGAGAATGAAATTTTTATTTTTTCAATGAAATGAAGCACACAATGTACTAATTATATGAAAAAAAAAACAAACACTAGTTCGAGGATTGCGAATGTAAAGAGCTAAACCGATGAATTCGATGAAAGCAACACAAACACAAAGATGCACTCTTCCAATCAAAAGGAAATATTTGAAAATGATCCAAACAAGCAATGTAATCTATTCTTGGAGCAGGTAAGGAGAAAAAATCAAATGAAACTCAAATAATCATTCAACCAAAACAAATGCTCAAAGGATAAAAAAGAACAAAACGCAATTGGTCAAGAGATGTGACTGACAAGAATCCAAACTTGACTCCCAATCAGAAGGCTTAAGGAGCTAAGATACTTAGAAACCCTATGGCCATAAACTGCATTGATAAGTAAATAGACGTACAACTAAGAGGAAAAATCCTATCTCATTCAAAACAACCTCAACAAAACAATTGCAAATCAGAAATCCACACAGAGGCAAGCACAGCTGACCAAAAAATCAAAAGGGAAGCCAATCCAAACCCTACAGGATTCGGCGTGACTATAAGGCGGTAATCTGCGCCAAACAGGGGTTGGCACTAGAGAAACACAAGAAACATGCGCCAATCGACGCGATTGTTCAATCAAAAAGCATGCCAAGCTAGATATCTATGGGAGAATGGAAAATCCAATTAGTATAGGTCAATCCTGACACTCTGGAGCTGAACAAGAGGACTTTAAACAAGTAGAAAGACAAAAAAAGATAGATAAACAAGAAAACGACTGAAGTCAACAAACTCACACTGATCCCCAGTGGAGTCACCAAATTTGTTATGAAGGTAAATCCTCTCTGCGGACAGAGACAATCCCTCTAGCCCTAGAGTGGGTCTAGTAACAAGAGGACAAACTAGAGTGTAGGCTCCTAATTACTGAATGAAATAGATGCTATAGATCAACCTACCTGGAGTCCAACGTTGTTGTCGTGGCTGTTGTAGAGGTGGCCTCTCGATTCCTATCTCAGCAAGTCACGATCCTTTCGCAGCGATGCTCGGAT